>JAUCBJ010002578.1:0-71400 GCA_032718475.1 Nemertoderma westbladi | reverse complement strand
AGTAATAATACAATTATATACATGGGCTAACAGGAATGTGGGGGGGGGGGGGGGGGGGGGGTAACATTACTTGAGTCTTGAGCGCGACAACATTTATAACAATGACCCATCTTGAAAGTCAAATCATTGGCCTAACGAAACAGGTAACAGGTAGCAACAGTCAAATAGTAATAGTGATGGTAATACCAACGACTATTCGACATGCTTATCGAATTATAATTAAATTGTTGTTCATTGCCGGTTACCCTATGGATTCAGCAAATGACCTTCATACGACATAGACCTTCAAACGTGGGAATCTCGAAACGGTATGTACTACGGATCCTGGCCCTTCCCCGGAACAAATTGGCTACTACTTGCTGGAATTAACTATTGTTTTATGTGACATTTTAATGCCGGGTAAAGCCATCTAATCAAGTTTTACATCCAAACACATTACAGTTACATTTTAGGTGTCGGACGTTTGTCAAACAAAGGTGCATATTCTGGGCTTCTGTACATGCCTGTTGCCAAGAGCAACAACCAATAGCAGAGGCTTTCAGTTCGGCACTTCAATAATTTCCACAAAACCAACTCTATTTGATTGGCCGTATAAATAGAAAGAAAATTGTGAAAAAAAGTGTCGGACGTTTGTGAAATTTACAAGAGTTTATTTAACACCAAATTTTCTTTACATGCAAGTATGCACTACCACTTTGTAATAGCTTAATGGATGCAGAAATAGATAACCTTGATATTGATACCGAAAACATCAATTTATTCCATGTACTTTAGAAATTATGACGGATCATAAACTGACTTAATTTTGAAGAATTATCTCAAAAAAAGAGATAGTCTCATTCATTTTACTAAATCTGTACAAACGGCCCTAGTGATGACTTTTAAATATAATATTCATAATCTATGATCAAAATGGCACCAGAAAGTGTATTCAGTGATAACAAATTATGCATTTTATTTTTAAACTTTTTTGCCCGTTCTTATGGAATTGACCAAATATAAGTGAAAATTTAATAACAGGTACACAGTATTAATTATACATTTTAATCTAATTATAGTTAATTGGCAGTTATCACCTGCATGGATGTAATAAATCCTTAACCCATCTTGACTATTAATTGTCGACTGAAGCAAACTTAGTCACCGTCTGTGTCCGTTCAGTTTTACTGAACACTGTCACCATTTTCTTTGGTCATTTTAATGTCTTCTATTGGACGTTTCGCCATAAATGGATTACAGGGTAATACTACAGTATGTTATGGGTACCCACTTTTTAAACAAATTTTTTCATATGAAAATGGCTTTTACCATGAGGTTTTCTTGTTCTAGAACAAATATTTAACCTTCTGCTAGTACTTTTTATTAGCTAGTGATAAAAAAAAAAACAAGTAACCAGCACTTTTCAGTTAGAAGAAAAAAATTTTAATTCAATTATACGATGCTATAAATTCACATTTTCAGGTTTTCTAGGATGCTGATTCTAATGGAATACATTTCTAATATGCCAGATCATTGCTACTTGTATTTCCCGGCGTAATTTGGCAAATTTTGGTGCTACAACCAAATGTCGTACCCATCACCATAAAGTACATGTTTGCGATGTCCAGTGCTGTTTTTATTGATTCCATCGGATCCAGCACCCTCATAAACCCGTATAACGCAAGAAACAAGATGATACTATCTTCTGATCAATTTGCTTATTTTCAAAAATTTGGTGCTGGCACAACAATTTTCACCCACCGGCGAAAAATACAAGTTTAAAAACTCTTATGAAATTTTTACTGATTCCATTGAATTCAGAACCCTCACAAACCCTTTATAACGAAAGAAACAAGGTGACACAATCAATTGATATATTTGATGGTTTTCAAAATTTGGTGCAAGCACCACTACTACTACTAGTATCGGCATGCTGCATTGCAGCTGCATTTTTAAGAATGCTGTGCCGGCTTGTCGACAAAATTGCGCCGCCACAACTCCCTATCACCCATGACATTTTCTAGATCATCCGCATCTTCAAGGCCAGTGTCCTTTAACATGCGTCTCAAGAAAGTCATGGGCTGTCCACCATGCTTATTCACTCCATGAGGCTGCCAAAGTACAAGATTATGCACTGGCTGGTCCTCACGGCGAAAGCAATGTCCTGCAAAGCGGAGTCGATTTTGTTCTAGTGTCAAGCTTGGGGGAACCAATGAGACACCTCCAATGTTATAAAGTGTCTGGTTGGAGATGTGTGATTGTACTTGACACAATGAACCCGGCATAGCATTCCTTGTGAATGTGCCATCCAGAGATTTGGTGTCCTCAGCAGTTAGAGCCCAGCATGGACTCCCATAGAGGAGTACTGGAACTACCGCTGTTCTAAATAATCGGACCTTAAGTTTCCGATTAATTCTCGGTGACTTCAAAATCCTGGAAAGCCTTTTCAAGGCTGCCCATGCCTTTCCCTTACGTATTCGAAGGTCCTCACCTGACTTTCGGATCCATGATCCCAGGTAACAGAAGTCGTCCACATGCTCAAGCATACCATCCTTTGAGATTATGCTCATCCGATCAGAGACTTGCTGAGAACTTTCAAAGTTAACTGTCAAAATTTTGGTCTTTCTGGAGTTAATAAAAAGACCAACACTAGAAGCAGCATGTTCTAATGAGCTGAGGAGCCGTTGGGCTCCCTCTAGTGATTCTGAGTGTACTCCTAAGTCATCAGCAAAGTCAAGATCAGTTAGGTACTTCGCAGGATTTCTTCGACTTCTGGAGCCAGAAGGTTGTTCGGTTTGCAATCAGCGACGAGACTGAAACTTTGGACGCGGACGTGGAATCTCAGAGCAAACAAGGTTAGTTGTTCTGTTGGTACCATTGTATTTGTGGAAGCAGTAAAAAATTACCGGTTGTTTAACTGCGAAACTGAACTCAATTTATTAGTTAGGATAGTTAGGTTTAGCCGGCCATGGTGTTTTGGATCGCTCAGTTGGAGAGAGAGAGAGAGTGTCGCAACCTGAAGGTGTAGCCACGTGCTAGTGGATATATATATAATATTTAAAAATAAAATTACGTTGATTTGAGCTATATATATAAAATTAGAAATATTTGGGTGACTAATACATTTTTTTTTAATTTTTTGAATTAGATTCTGAAACTATTTTCGTGTCATACCGGTATTTAAATGCTGTATAATAGCTATAGAGCAATATTTTCATTTAAATATGATACCGGTATTTACTATAACTATATATACAATTAAATTCACAATATTATATTGCAAATTTATTTTTCGTTTTTTGACATTTGAGACCAAATAATTTATTTGGTAAATAATGTAATCGTATTTTCGATTAAATTAATATATGTCGAATTTTTGCGAGATTTTAGCCGGAAGGCAAACAATTATATACTTTGAACAATGAGTGTCTCAGAGAGGGAGGCACTAGAGGACAGTTATGAGACGGCGGCCGGACCGCCGACTGATAACAGTGTTGACAACTGTTGATGACAATGCCGACTATGACGATGCAGCGAGTGACACTGACGTAAGTGAACAGGAGGATAAGACAGTAATCAGTGAGGAAGAGCAAGGTGAGGTAATATTATTACAATCCCCTACCGCTTCTGTAAGGAAGGATTGCACAGCAGCCCGGCCAGAGGTAAGTGAGCGGGAAGGTAGTCTAGCAGGAGCGAGAGCCCAGAGCCCAGTTTCCAGACCTGTGGGTATGGTAGTGCCATGGCCCCAGTGGCTGTAAGGAGTACCCGTAGTTCCCGTAATAATCCCTCAAGTCTACCCAGTGTGAGTCAGGTTAGCAAGAGAGAGAGGAAGAAATCGAAATAAAGAAGAAACTTTGCGCGCATGCCGGACATATAACCCGGACGACGGACAAGGTAAGGAAGATGCTAGCCGACTCCGGTAACATCGGAAGGGAAGGGTTAGTAGAACTTAGAAAGGGATATAACTCAGCGTTATTTAGGCAGATGGAGGAGCTTGCAGTCCTAGCGAAGAGAGCAGTGGAGTCTCAGTTGAGTGATGTAGCGACGAAGGTTACGACAGGGCTTTAGTGGCCTTGTTGGAGCACCGCGCGTTATCGCGTTAGCGTTATCGATTCCGACGAGTTAGGACGGAAAACTGGTTGCTATGGGCGTCACAAGCGCAGGCGACTCAGGTAAGTGACGCGGCGTTGAGGAACTTAGTGGAGCGGGAAGAGACGCAAGACAAGGAAGAACGATGATACCAAAGGGAAGTCACCAGCTGGTTGATGCAGGGTGGAGTGGTAGTACCTGGTCAGGTGTTACCGACAACGGAGAACATCCAACAGAGGACGTTAACTCCACCTGACGACACATCCAGAAACAGCGGAGATTCTCAGGTTAGTCACGCACAAGGAAAGGTTATATGTGCTAGATCCCTTGTTCCTCACAACTCAGCGGAGGAAAGAAGATGATGACTAGACGAACAACAGGCAGAAGTCTTGCATGCATCGGAGGGACAGAAGGAAGCCAAAAAAGAAAGGGAGCGCAAACGGAAGTTGGATGCGGAGCTGCATGAGTTGGAGGATATAAGTAAGCGCGACCGAGCCGAATGCGAGCGGAAGGAACCCGAACTTCAAGCCGAACGCGAATACAAGGAACGTGAACTTCAAGTCGAACGCGAGCACAAGGAACGCGAACTTCAAGTTGAAAGTGAGCGGAAAGAATGCGAGCTTCAAGCCAAACGCGAGCGCAAGGAACTCGAACGCGAACAGAAGGAACGCGAGCTTCAACTCGGATGTGAACAGAAGGAACGCAAACTTCAACTCGAACGCGAGCGCAAGGAATGCGAACTCGAGATCGAGAAAAGGAGACGCGCGTTATAAGAATAAAAGGCACGACTGGAAGAAGAAAGCGCAGTGAGACTCACGAGGGAAGAAGAACAACGCAAACTGGTGCAATTGGAAAGTGCGAGATTAAACTTAGAAAGCGAAGAACAAACAAGGAAGGTGAACGAAATCGCTGAGAAGGGGATGCAAATGATCAAATAATGTGGGGCGAGTGTAGGTACCGAGTCGCGAGAACTGTTCGCACAGCAGAAGAGCGAACAGGAGGCGAGATCCCCAGTTATACGTGAGTCGACAGCGACTAGAATTCCTATACCCGGTCCAACTATTACGAGTACTCAGATCGCTAAACCGTTTTTTACATATCGCACGCCAGTTGGTATTAGTGCTTCACCGATCGCGCAGGATCCGCCCCATCAGGAATGAAATCAAACTTCACAGAGGAGAATATGAGGGAGTCTAAACCTGTTACCGGTAAGTCAATGGTAAGTTTTGATGATGACAGAACCACTGTGACTTTTAACTCAGTAGACAAATACAATTCGAGTAACCCTGCCTTTAGACCAGACTTGCGAGTATGCTCAGGTGAGAGGTCAGATAGACCTAAGGTAAAGCAACAGGAGTTGCCGGACGGATTTGTAGGTTGCCAATTCTGTCTACTAAAGGAGGTAAGATCAGACGACCATAAGTTAGACAGTTGCAGGTGGTTCAAAGTGTTAACTTCGGAACAGAGAAGAGTTCAAGTGCGGACGTTGGATACACCTGTTGGGCATGTCTTGCGCCAGGTCACGTACGGCGCCAGTGCCAGAACAGTAAGGACGGATGCATGGAGTGCGGCAGACTACATTACAAGTTGCTACATGCGGACTTCCATACACCAACGGACCGTTATCTACAGAGGAATCCTCAAAGGAAGGGAAGCAGAGATCCCGTAACAATAAGAAAGAATACATACACTGGCATCCAGGATGAAGGGTATCAACCAGGTTCGTCGGACGAGGGCAGTGAAGCGAGCGCGAGAGAGGTTACCTGCCAGGGGTTCACGACGGATAGTTCATCGACCAGCGCGCGGACGTATTTATCGTCGGCCAAGTCAGAAATATTCAGCGTGATTCCGATGAAACTTACTGGAGATAAGGGGTCTAAGAGAATATATGTGTTGTTGGACACTGTGTCCACATTATCATATATAGACGTGGAAGTAGCGAGAGCCGTTTCCAGCTTCCGGGACGCCGAGGAAATAAAGATAGAGTTAAAATCCATGCACGGGGTAGGTGACCACAAGGGACATAAGATTTCGGTAGAACTAGACTCCCTACTCCCGAGAGACGAGCACACTCGCCAAGAACGGAGAGCGTTGCCATTGGATGGATTCAAGTGTCTAGCTTTGAAGGGGACGTACACCGGCATCCAGGACGATGGGTATCAACCAGGTTCGTCGGACGAGGATGGCGAGGCGAGCGCGAGAGAAGTGACCTGCCAAGAACGGAGAGCATTGCCATTGGATGGATTCAAGTGTCTAGCTATGAAAGGGTTCGGCAGGCAGTTAGGTAAGGTGCCACCAATGAGTCCCATAGCACAGGAGAATTTTGACAAGCTCAGAATACCGAGACACCAGGTGGGTTATAGGAATGTGTCTATGTTAAACGGAGAAGAACAGTTGATCGCGCACCAAATATGGGAAACGAGACCAGCTGAGCCGTATGTAAATGGGCCACACACCCATTGGACTATATTAGGTTGGTATACACGAGTACCCATGTCTTATGAGTTTTTAGCCAAAGGATAAACACGACGAATTACAACTTATAACTCAACAAACGTTAGTAGAACCACCAGATGTAGACGAGTTTAGGAGAACCTGCATTGACCACTATAGCAACTTTAGCAAGTCGGATGAGGAGTTGATTCCCGATAATGTTAGATTGTCGGAACCTCTATACAACGACCGGACAGATAGTGAACCCAAGGACTACTGTTATAAGACCCGTGGGTCTGGTTCAGCGGCCCACAGCACTTATTTGAGTAACGTTTTGACTTATACAAATATAGTGGAGGGTCAGGTGGCTAAGTATCGAGACCTCGACATTTTCCAATTCAGTAAAGAGGAATTACAAAAGGAACTGATACGCCAGGACCTCAAGACAGGAGCTAAAACCGTCGAATGGCAGGATAGGGACGCGATGGAACCCGGTGGTTATGACCTAGCCATGTGCACTGATGAGAAACGGTCGCTAGAGATGGTGGAAGACACCATACATCTGCTACCGACAGGACATTTTGAAGTTGGAATGTTGTGGCGTCGACAACCCCCTAAGTTGGAGAACAATTACAACTTGGCCCTGAAAAGATTGAACAAAGTAAGTGCTCGGCTGTTAAAGAATCAAGACGTTAGCAAGAAGTATTGTGCCCAAATAAACAACTATTTCGCCAAGGGATTTGCTGGGAAGGTAGAGAACCCTGACTTAGTGACGGACCAGACTTATTACCTCCCACACCACTATGTGACTCACCCCGTCAAACCAGATCAGGTCCGAGTAGTCAATGACTGCGCAGCAGTCTATAGAGGTATGTCCCTGAACTTAGAGTTGATGGATGTCCCAACCTAAATAACTACTTAATAGGGATACTGCAACGCTTTAGACAGCGCCGATTTGCGTTTACTTGCAACATCGAGGCAATGTTTCACCAGGTAAGAGACTGCAAGGTGGACCAGGATAGTCTCCGATTTCTCTGGTATGAGAGTGAAGACCTATCCGGCCCAGTGGTCACATACCAGATGTATGTCAGGATATTCGGCGCCCGCGATAGTCCCAATGGAACGCTGTGTGTTCTAAAGAAAACGGCGACAGCCCAGATTGGTAAGTATCCAGTAGATGTTATCGAGTCCATCCTGAGGAACTTCTATATGGACGACGGATTGGTGTCCAAAGACACAGCGGAACAAGCCATAGAAGTGGCTCACAGCCTACAGGAGTGCTTGGCTATGGGAGGTTTTCCACTGACCAAGTTCACCACCAACTCAGAGGCCTTAATAGAGTCGTTCCCTGTAAAGGATCGCGGGAGCGGAGACATTGAACTGGGTGTAGAACCCATCCCCATGGCGTGAGTACTGGGACTCGCTTGGAATCCATACATGGATAAATTCCAGGTGAGAGTTAGGTTTGAACCCAGTAGCCCAGACAAAACTTTGACTAAGAGAATCTGCTTATCAACGATGAGTAGACTATTTGACCCGATGAACTTTATCAGTCCAGTAATATTACAGGCGCGAATATGTATGAGGAAAATCTGGCTGAAATTGTCAACTTCAAAACCCTACTACTTCTACAATTTTTGAGCAATTAGTCTGAAACTTTCTGTGGTTGTCTACATAGGCACCCTGCATAAAAGTATCAGACAACTTTTCGAAATTATTCATTAATAAAATTGTATACTATTTATAACAAACCTAAAAATTAGGCATAAATTTGCAGCGCCACCTAGCGGTGCAGAATTATTTTCACAAAATTTCGCCTGATAGTTATGTTGCCCCATCTTTGATCTATCATATAAAAAAACTTTCATGTGTTTAGATTCAAAACTGAAAAGGCCTTAGGGTTTTAAGCGCAACCAAGTTTTTTTTGTTGTTAACTAGTATTAACTAATATTAAATAGCGAAAAATAAAAATTTTCTAACGTGTCATGTAGAATAGCATCTTAGGCACTTATATTCCAAATTATAGCCAAAACCCAACAATTAGAAACGCTGAGAGTGATAAATGTTGTCCGAAAATGGTGTACCCCCCCCCCCCCCCCCTTAAGTAGCTTAGGGAGCCGATTCGGGTTTATTGTTTTGGTTATTCCCGCGTGGCTCATAAATTCGAACAGTTAGCTCTCTGTCGAGCGATCGGTAGAGAAAGGAGCAAGCGATTTTATAGGAGCCGTATAATATTAGTAAAACATATTAGCGGACAGCCTGATTAGCGCCATCCAGCGGTAAGAAGCAATTTTGTGTTTAGCGGCAGTGCAGTGCAGCAGTAATAACGCGCTCCTGATCGCGCTTGTTTAACAGCTTGGCTAATGATAGGAGTGAGTTTCTCAAATGTGTCACCAAACGGCATTCTGGTGATAACAAACCTGAAACTTATATCAAAGATATACTGGATGTCTTTGAGTTTGCAGGCTTCATTACGCTTCCTGCTGATAGCAAACCGGTATTTGTAGTAGAATACTTTTGTGTCTTACCGCCTATTCTTCCTGACAGCATTAAACTTGCTCTAACTGTTAATGATGTACATGACATCAAGCTACGGCTCTCTGCTTTGGAACAGGGCAGGTTTGCTACTGCTAGGCCTATTGCTTCTGACACCATTCATGGGGGCCCTTCTTGTGGGGTTGGGGATGATAATATAAGTTCTGAGTCGAACAGCTCTGACTTGAACATAAATTGCTGTATCGGTACCGGTAGTACCGACAGGACAACTGATTGGAATTCTCAAGTTGAAATGGCTGATACTACCGGTAGGCCTTCACAAATCTGTGCTTCTAATTATTCCAAAGCTGTTACCAATCGACCACACAACTAAAAGATACCAGCACCAGCTATGATTTCATTGTGGTATTAAAACGGAAACAACAGAAACAGATGCAGACATCTAGTGCAACTGTGACTTCCAATAGGCCTAATAACCAACCAAACCGAAACCCACAACGCCGACAACAATGAACCATTGTTGGAACTGGGATGGGTGGTTCCTACAAAAATACTACTGGTAGTACCATGATCTGTGGAGTAAAACGACTTTGACAACTATTTGGTTCAAGGATTGAAACTTGCTACACTTCAACTGATGTGCTACATCACATTAGAACCGCGTTTAATGTTAAAGTAGAGAAATGCGAACAGATAGCAACTCGGTTTAATTTGTACAACTCATTCGTGGTAACTTGCCGACAGGAAGCGTCAGATAAGCTACTGAGTGACACAAATCTCCACCTCTGACCAGAAGGCATCATTGCTCATTACTGGTCAGGTCCAAGAAATCCGCGATTGCCAACTGATACATATCTATTGGAAAAAATAACAATCCAGCATTTATTCCTTCTTCGGACATCTCTACAAGTACTACTACAAAAGATGCCGGTACTGGCGCTCAACTGGGTAGTAATAACCGCGACAGATTGGGTTTGGAAGAGGGAACATCTACCTCTACAGCCTCAACTGAGAAGGTTGTATGAGTCACGGATGATGACGTCGTCCAAGTGATCGATCCTCCGCCTGTTAGCCTCAGTTCCAACATCTTCAATCATCTTCCTTCGGAATAGTTTGCACCGTCTCTAGTAACAATCATCAACATTATGAACACAATGGTAGAAATCGCATCATATAATACAAATTCCATTCGAACAGCTTCTAGTAGATACACCATACAAAAGTTGCTATCTACGTGTGATGTTCTGTTTCTACAAAAACACATGCTGCCACAACAAGATATTGCATATCTACACTCTATAGACTCAGATTTTTCAGCTTCTGGAAGCTCTCCAGTGGATCTTAGTAACGGTATTCTACATGGGCGACCTTTTGGAGGCCTAGCTGTGTTGTTGTGGAGAAAAACTTTAAAAGAGTCCTTAAGTATACTAGATAAGTCTGACCCCAGGCTAATGATAGCTGATGATTTATTTCAGTTATGGGTATATTCAATTGCGGTGTGTGAAAATATTATTAGCCTTAATATTAATAATAAATATTTATATCTTGGGTATATAGTAATAGCAATATTTTTAATAAATATATGGGACGTGGTAAGTGACGTGGGTGGGGTCTTCACGCGGCACTATTCGTTTTTAATTTTTTTAATTTTCATCGTCAATCACTGAAAGAACCATTCGCGGAGCCTTCGCGCAATTCGTTATAAAGCGTCGTTTGTGGGGCCTTAACAAAGTTTGGAGCCTTAACAAAGTTAAACGCCATTCATGAAATGAAACCTTCACGCGGCAACAAGTGAGGCGAAGTCTTTAGCGCGTGGGCGCAAGTAAAACTGGAATAATCGGACATAGACATATTGGGGTCCCAACTCTTTCCATTATATACCAAGCATCTGCCGCCCAACCTATGTGGTTAACACAAAGGCCAGAATCTCTATCCACGCTACGTGCATTAGTACAGTAATTAAACGCTCTAACGACAATCAAAGGTCTGGGTTCAATTTACTCGCATATGTGACCGGTTTCACAAAATAAATAAGCCATATATAGATACGTCGCGGAGCATAGAAAATTAGCCTTACCAAAGTAGCTAGTTCTGTTGTAGTTTGCTATATTAACATTGGGAATAGCGATACCAGCATCACTTTATTATTTAAATTATTAAATTATAAAATATTAAATTAAATTATATTATAAAAATTTTGATATGGCCGAAGGTGGTGAACCCTGCAAACCAAAGTCGGTTGTAGAACCTTTCGCACATCATCCTTCAACATTTAAAAAATTTAACAGGATGAATCTAATAAGAGTTATGCGGGCACAAAGTGTGCGGGCGATGCACTCGCCGGACGTAGACTGGCTGTATAAAGATGAGGTGGTCCCGGCGTGCCCGGGGATCATCGTCTTACCGATCGCCGGGGACGACCGATGTGCGTGTGCCCGCCACGGATGATCGGTGAAACGCATACGCCACCTCCAACCGAAAATTAATGTAAGTAATAATTTCGACAATAATATAATAACATTAATAATCAACAAATTTAACAATAGTACCTACATGCTAAAGGCTTTGCTTAATTCGTGCTGCGCGAAGGCTCAGGACATCAGGTTAGCGTGCTATAGCCAGATGCTAAGTCCAGATAGTTCTCTATACACGGGTGTGGTACCCAATCAATGTATGTATGCCCACCAAGAATAATCGATCAAACTCGCCCCACAACTCGTTAATGGTACCCATATTCTAAGGCTTCGCTCGCTTCATGGCTCGCCCTATTTTTTCATCAAATCACTGTGTAACCGAGTTATTAGCAATTAAAATTTATGTCGGTGCCGGACGGCAATTGGACAACTCACCGATTGTACCTATATGCTTTCACACACTTCATGGCTCACCCCTCCGCATATAAGTAGAATAATAATATTAAAAATTAATATTATAAATACTATAACTTTATACTCACTTCGCGGCTCGCCCCACAACTAGTTGCTTAGCAATAACTGTAGAATTGTAATATTGGTGGCTGTCGTTAGTTGAATACAATAACCTTACTTCGATGCTATCACTCACTTCATGGCTCGCCCCATAGTTAGAATAATCAAATTAAAATAATATTATAAATACTATAACCTTAACCCATATGCTAAGGCTTCATTCGCTTCATGGCTCGCCCCCCATTTTTTCATCAAATCACGAAATAACTGAGTTAATAGTTAGTTAGAATAATCAAATTAAAAATAATATTATAAATACCTTATTCTCACTTCGCGGCTCGCCCCCCGCAACTTATTGCTTGTCAATAACTCTATATGCTTTCACACACTTCACGGCTCGCCCCCTCTGTAAAGGCTTTTGCGGAATTGGCCGGTTATTTTCCCCGTAAAGTACTCTGTAGTTGGTTTAACAGGCATAAAAGGCCGTGTCCTTACTGTACTGGTGTTTTAGAGGACATAAAAGCCATTTCTTCTGTATGTGTACTTTAACGGACATACTTAGCAATTCTATGACGCAATGCGCCAAATCCTCTGTAAACAGTGTAGCTACCATGACGACGGCTAACAGCTGATGCTGTACAGGTGTAGCTTTTCTTTGTTCTCTGTTCCTTCTTTGTTCGGTCGACCAATCAGAGCGTTTTTTGCCTCTGTGTTAGAGATTGTATATAGAAACTCGTGGAGTTGAGTCAGTACGTGATTTTGTCCACAGCCTACAACACCGGCGTGGAACCTCCGTGTTTCAGTCTTTAGCTCAACATTAGTAGGCTTAATTATAGAACGTATATCCGTTATCTCACTTAACATATCATAACTTAACTCACTCACTCACTCATAACATACCTTAACATTACTGTTAATTATATTTGTTGATGGAATATTATATTTGGAATACTGATCAATAATCAGACACCCCAATCTTCTTGATATACTAAAGGTTAGAGAGACCGGTTACATATAACGATTGCGACTTACATTCAGTGGTTTGAAGTGAATCTAATGCTATTTTATAGGCCCTACATGTATTGTCTGTTGTTCTCCTTATATGTGACTAAAATTAGTGAAGGTCGGCAGATTAGTGTGCAGCATTGTGCAGTATTGTGTATGATCGTGATTGATAACGAAGCATCTCCTAAAGAATGCGCCATATACGTGAATCTATAGCCATCCTGTTGTGTCTAGTTTAAGTCATAACTCTGTTTATATATTTAAAGCGCCACATCCTAAAGGAACTGTTAATATTTCCCGAAAGTGAATTATATTTGTCAGAGATTATATATATTACGATCAGTCGAATAATACAGTAGGCCTACCCCGCAATACGGTTAGGCTTCCGAATCCAGTCTCCCGGGTATATCCAGCGGGTGAATGATCGCGCATAGACTGGTTTCGGCTAATGTAGTGTATCAAATACTTGTCATAGGCTAAAGACGATCTATTATCTAGAAGACATCCCAATTTGGCAGGTTAAACTGCTAAAGGTCTGAAAGCGCGAACACCCTCCCCATATAAGTAGTATAATCAGATTAAAAATAATATTATAAATATCTTATTCTCACTTCGCGGCTCGCCCCCCGCAACTTATTGCTTGTCAATAACTCTATATGCTTTCACACACTTCACGGCTCGCCCCCTCCCCATATAAGTAGTATAATCAGATTAAAAATAATATTATAAATATCTTATTCTCACTTCGCGCTCGCCCCCACAACTTATTACTTGGCAATAACTGTAGAATTGCAATATTGATAGCCACCGTTAGTCTGTGTTAATTTACCTTTTTTAGTTGTTGCGTCTGTAATAGTCTATCATGTTAAAGACTTTATAACAAACGTCTGCAACCCACTTACTATATTGGGTTTTACCTATTGCGGTTCAAGGTCAAACGCCAACCGGTAGATGTAAAAGCTTTTGCGTCATTAACCGGTTATTTTCCCTTAAAGTACTCTGTAGTTGGTTTGACAGGCATAAAAGGGCCGTGTCCTTGCTGTACTGGTGTTTTAGAGGACATAAAAGTCATTTCTTCTGTATTTGTACTGTATTTGTACTTTAGAGGACATAATCCGCAATCTCGTGACGCGATAAGCTGGATACTCTTGAAAACAGTGTCGCTACCATGACGACGGCTAACAGCTGATATTGCCACGTCGACGTTTCTTTGTTTCTTTGTTCTCTCGTTGTTCGGTTGACCAATCAGAGCGTTTTTTGTCTCTGTGTTGGAGGTGTATACAGAACTCAGTAGTTCAGTGTTTATGTTTTTGCCCAGAGCCTAAGAACACCGGCTTTTGGCACCTCCGTGTTTTCAGTCTTTAGTCTTACATTAGTAGGCTTAATTATAGAACGTATATCTGTTATCACAAGTTAACTCATTCACTTAATAATCATTTATACATTAATATTACTGCTTTTAATGTCGGTTATTCGTTATATTTGCTGATGAAATATTATATCGGAATACTGATCAATAGTCAGACACCCCACCTTCTTGATATACTAAAGGTTAGAGAGACCGGTTACAGATAAACGATTGCGACCTATGTTAAGTGGTTTGCAGTGAATCTAATGCTATTTCATATGCCCAACATAAATTGTCTGTTGCTCTCTTTATACGTGACCAAATTTAGTGAAGGTCGGCAGATCAGTGTGCAGTATTATGCAGCATTGTGTATGAGTGTAACTGATAACAAAGCATCTCCTAAAGAATGCGCCATATACGTGAATCTATAGCCTTTTCGTTGCGTCTAGTTTAAGTCATAACTCTGTTTACATATTTAGAGCGCCACGTCCTAAAGGAACTGTTAATATTTCCCGAAAATGAATAATATTTGTCAGAGATTATATATTACGATCAGTCGAATAATACAGTAGGCTTACACCATCAATCATTAAGCTCCGAACTCAGTCTCCCGGGTATATCCAACGGGTGAATGATTGCGCATAGACTGGCTTCGGCTAATGTAGTGTATCAAATACTCGTCATAGGCTAAAGACTATCTATCATCCAAAAGACATTCTAATTTTGGCAGGTTAAACTGTCAAAGGTCTTAAAAGCGCAAACAATAACAGATATTGCTTCTGGATTGCGGTGTAAGCAATCAAGTCTAAAGTACCGGTACCGGTTGAACGGTAACCTGTACTGCTGTAGGCCTGTAGGCCCAACTGCCCGAACCGGTACTTACGGTACAGGTACATCAGTATTATTCGATTTTGATAATTATATACCGGTAGGCCTTAATAATTAATCAGGGACGGCCGCCCTGGTTTTTTATTGAGATTTTACTTGTTTCTGTCAAGTTTTATTTATTTGTAGGCCAGTATTGAGCAGAAGGCGTGTAAGCCTGCTCAGATTGTACAGATAATTTGTAGGCTTGACTGTTGGCTAACTGTTGATTAGGTCTGAACGGATTGCAGTGCATGTGGAGTGTATGTCCGATAAAGAACGGTTAGGAAGTAGGGGCAGCCATCGCTGTAAGGTAAACCCCCATCTAAAGAATAAGTCGTACTACTGGGCTAGAACGCATACTACTTAACCATTTCGGAGTCTGCATGTCCTGTGGTTTATTTAGGCTTGATAGTAGTCTGCCATCGTTTGGTCTGTACTTTGTTTGTGTAGTCTGTACAGGTAGCGTATAATTTTATTTAGATAATTTGTAGGCTGAATAGTTGTCTGGCTGTTGTTGGGTTTGAGGAAATTTCGGTGTGTGCAAAGCATCTGTCCGATAAAGAACGGTTAGGAAGTAGGGGCAGCCATCGCTGTAAGGTAAACCCCCATCTAAAGAATAAGTCGTACTACTGGGTTAGAACGCATACTACTTAATCATTTCGGAGTCTGCATATACCGTAGTTTGTTTAGGCTTGATAGTAGTCGGTCAGTATTTGGTCTGCATTTTGTTTGAGTAGTTTGTACGCGTAGCGTAATATTTATTATTCAGAGTTTATGCGATTATTCGCAACATTCATATTCCCCAAGTTTGTTCCTACAGTAATTGTGTTTGTTATACATACCGTTATAGTTAAACTAACCCCGGTACTATACGGGCTGCTTGGCGTAGGTAAAGACTGGCGATTTTGTGCACCGGTCACTCCAGCAGATGCCGTGGTTCTTTTAGCTGTTCAAGTATTTTTAACTACTAATTATTTGTTATACAAGTACTTGTACCTAATTTAGGGTTTAGTGTACAGTGCTTTCCGAAAGCAATTAGTGTGTAGCCAGTATATTTGTGTTGTAAAGTGGTTGATAGGCACGTACGTTAGCTCTATTAACTTCTAGGTAGGAACACTCCGTGATACATAACGTAGTACCTATAGCGATACGGCTATAGGTCGTCAGGCGGTGGTATTTTCCTATCTGGACAACGCAGCGTATTTACTACTACTTATTATTTTCAAATACCGTAGTAACCTGTCCGTCGTAATAACCAGATATTCTAACCCTTTGTTAGGCTGGTTAGTAAACTTCTTGTAAAATTACCCTAAAAATTTGTATTTGTGTATTTGTAATTAAATTTTGTGTTTATTTAGAGATTGTAATCTCAACCCGAATTGTACGTAATTTGTAGTATTAAGTAACTTAGGTAAATTAGAATTATTTGTTTTAGTGTCCAACAAGTAGCACTCCACTGAGAGCGCACAGCTTATGTGTAGTGACTCCCCCAGAAATAATAACATTTATTTCAAACATTGACAAAACCCATTAAACGGGTATATATATATTATAAATCAACTCAAACGATTTATAAATAGTAGGCCTGCCATACAACAATTAGGTCTCAATATCAGTTGGACTACTGCTTAAATAACGGTAATAAAGTAAGTTAAAGTAACCAAGTAACCTTAAAATTCAGAAATTCAATTATTTAAAATAATTGATATACCGGTATCCACGATAGGCCTATTATATATTTATATTTGTGCTGAAATCATACCAGTATTCTGTAAATAATTCTAGTTAATAATTATACTTATATATACTATAAGTGTAAACTGATATACCGGTATCCACGATAGGCCTATTATATATTTATATTTGTGCTGAAATCATACCGGTATTCTGTAATTAATTCTAGTTAATAATTATACTTATATATCCTATAAGTGTAAACTGTATACCGGTATCCACGATAGGCCTATTAAATATTTATATTTGTGCTGAAATCATACCGGTATTCTGTAATTAATTCTAGTTAATAATTATACTTATATATCCTATAAGTGTAAACTGTATACCGGTATCCACGATAGGCCTATTATATATTTATATTTGTGCTAAAATTATATACCAGTTTCTGTGAAAAACCTAGTCTGTAATAATACTTATATATACTATAAGCATACCGGTATTCTAATATTATATATATCACGCTACACTGAGTAGCAGTATCGGTAATTAATTACTAGGCTAGCAGTTAATACTGAATTACTAGACTTGCTTAGACTGTAATATAGCAGTAGACATTCAACTGTGTAAACAAACATGTCTGATACTAAGCATAACCTGTCAGACAGTTTATTAGATATAACTATCTGCGACTCAGATAGAGGTGTAGAACCGTCTAGTCCTAAGTTCAGTTCACCTCCCACTGTGAGGAAGGTCATCCCTCCAGTAGTAATAACAGAACCTAGGCTGGTCCAACATCGTAGGTCTATCATAGGCACTCGAGCCCAGGTCAAGCGGGACCAAGAAGCAGCGGAACAGCAACAACCCGCGAGCCAAGAACTTATTTCTCAGCGGCCCAACAGCTCCAGTAGTGAGGATACTGTAGAGCTGACACCCGAGCGCGGAGCAAAGATGACGGATGCGGTTTATTCGGATCCCCTTCTCATCCTTCCTGCAGCCGTACTCACTAGGTTATTGATCGCGGTGGAAGAACACCAGATCGATTGGGCGAGAAGTAAGCGCTCAACTAAAGAGAGTTATGAGGGATACACAAGGGAAGAACTGAAGTCTATGGTCGAGTCGCAATGGAACTTCCCCGGACCCGGACTCCCGTTTGATTTATCAGAAGCGGCCTGGGAAGACATACACCGGATGGGAGTAGCCAAGGAAACCATCGATCCAGCTGTGTGGAAGAGGTCCGCAGCCGGATATGCACAGGGATTCTTCAGCTCTATGGAGCGAGTAAAAGAACAACTGTTTCAACAACCTCAAGGACCTCAAGAGCAGGGACAACTGCTTTATCAAGTTAGAGAAAGAATTCTGCGAATCAGGCTAATATTATCAGCCTTTGAAGAGGCTTCTAAAAGAAGACAAGACACGTCGTTGCAAGTTGCCGTAAAGACTTGGTTTCAACGGGTGAGACGCCAGGTTCAAGGAACAGCTCAGTGGAAAGCTCAGCTGGAGGAGCGTTCAACCCATGGAGAATCAACAGACGCTACTTTTTCCCAAGTGGAAAGTGAAGCGACGGCAGAGAAGCCGCATAAGAGGGATGCCATTGACATCTATCTGTCAGACTATCAACGTTTTTTAGGTGATGACGAGTTGAGGAGAAGGTTAGATGGACTTAGCCCTAATAGTGAAGGAACTCAGCGTGTGTTGGTTGCCATCGATGTGGAAATGAGGGCTGCGAACCAGGCTAAATTTGATGAACAACTCCGCATCACACGAGTCCAAGAAGAACAAGTAAAGAAAAAACGTATAGAAGACAGAAAGAAAGCAGCAGTAGCAGCTGCCGAAGCGGAAAGGATAGCAGCCGAAGAGGAAAGTAAAGCCGACGAAATGGAAAGGAAAGCGGCAGCGGCAGCGGCAGCGGCAGAGGCAGAAGCGAAAAGGAAAGAAGCCGAAGAGGAGAGAAAAGCAGCCGAAATGGAAAGAAAAGCAGCCGAAATGGAAAGAAAAGCGGCAGCGGCAACGGCAGAGGCAGAAGCGAAAAGAAAAGCAGCCGAAATGGAAAGAAAAGCAGCCGAAATGAAAAGAAAAGCGGCAATGGCAGTGGCAGAAGCAGAACGGAGAGCGGCTGAAGAAATCACCCAATTAGAATTGGAAAACATTCAGGAGAATCAAGACTGCATAAATAAACAGTTAGCAGCTAGTAATATGCAGATGATGAATCGATCTACTCCCAAAAGACAGGGATATACATCATCTGAGGAAGGCGATACCACAGATAATGAAGGCAAATGAAATAGATCTCACCTAAGCAGACGCAAAAGAACATTCCACCGTCAGAAATTGCCTGATTTGCCTCCAGCTGTTAGAAGGCAACTAAATACACCAACTTAGGTAGTACAGAACCCACAGACCAAATAATTACAATAGAGAGACTTTCTACTATAGTAGATGAGCCTGAAATAATTAGGCCTGTTCCCGAAGCCACCCTTTCGGTCGTAGAGACACCTGTACTCCCTGAACCTACCTCTCAATTCCCTTTGCACAGCACTAAGCTACCTGTGCCCAGCAGAACAGTCCGTGAGACAGTTCATACCCTGGACTCTGAGCGAAATATTCATGATTTGTCGCCCGTTGTCCCTCGTCCGCCCGCTACAACGTTGGCGAATCCCGCTTCGGCGGTCGAATGGGTGGATGAGAGACGACGGGGGATGGATCTCCTGCTCGGACAGATGCAGGAGACTGTTCAACAATTCAAAGGCACAGTAAGGGAAAGTAGGCTAGAGTTGCAAGAAGTGCAGCAAAGTATCGCGCTAGAACGCGATAAATTAGTAAATACACAAAGGGGTATACCACCACCCCCTGTAACCATGTGTCAACCTGTTAGGTCTGAAGTATCTCATGCGCAAGGTGTGGAGCCTACACGCATCTATACTGCTAGCGAAGTAGAAACTCCTATAGTGAACCCTATTAAGGGTAATTATAGACCTGTTGATAATGATATTCCCTATAGACCGGATCATAATCCGAGAAATTTATATACCGATAACTCGATATTAAATAACACGATGGCCCAAGAAAGTTTTACGCGTCAAATGGCTCGAACCGAAGCCCGGCAAGCGGTAAAGGTGGGAGAGATCGTCAAGTTCAATGGAGATGAGATGAAATGCTTACCTTTTAATGAATATTACAAAGATAACATACATAACTCTGTGCTATCTAATGGAGAGAAGCTTAGATTCCTCATCGAGTGCTTGGAAGGATCTCCCAAGTTAATGGCGTTAAAGTTTATTGGACATCCAGACGGATTAAGACAAGTTTGGGATACACTAAACATCAGGTATGGTAATAGGAATAACATAGCTGGGTATTTGTATGCAAAGTTGGTAGCGCCCCGAAAGTTTATTAGTAGCGGAATTATAGAGTTTTCCGATGAGATTCAGGAGATCTGTAGACAATTAGATTGGCTAGGTAAGTCTCATGAGTATCAGAATGCTATGGTTATTAGAGCAGTGGCGTCTACTTTACCGAAGGGTGGAGTAGGTACACGCTGGGATAAGAAAGTGTTATATATGATGGAACAACAACGACGAGACCCTACCATGGCTGATCTCATGTCATTCCTAGATGGAGAAGTGAAATTACAGCTCCTGAAACTGTCCAGAGAGAAGACACCGGAAAACAAGGTAAGTGAAAAACCCGTCGCTAGGAGAAAGGTAACACCAGTGTGTTATACAGATGACGGCGAAAGCCAGACTTCTCAAGGAGAAGATAGCGGGAAAGACACCGATAGATCTTATTACGTAAATAAAATGCCTAAAGATCAGGTAAGTAAATTCAAGTCTCGAACAAATGACAGGAGAGAACAGGTAAGAAAAACTCCTCCTACGTCTCCCAAGAGAATTCAGGTGAGAAAGCCCGAAGAAAAAACAAGTGTACACAATGTTACTCAGAGTAAGGTGAGTAACATCAAACCGAAATGTGCGCTATGTGATGGGACCCATCGCTTAAATATGTGTGATGAATTTCTAAAGAAATCATTAACTGAGAGACGTGAAGTCATGTGGGACAAGCGGTTGTGCTATAATTGCCTCAGACAAGGACACCAACGGCGAACCTGTTACTCTGACACAATATGTGCCAAGTGCGGTGCGAAACATCATATCTTGTTGCACACTGAATTCGAGCGAAATAGCCCGAGTCAGGTAAGTGATTCCGAACTACATGTCCAATTCAGTGATGTGAACGACACTGATCAATCTGAGATGGAAGGATTCTATACGGACGAGTTCTCCGACGAAAACGAATCCTGTTACATGATAAATACCACAGTGTATCGAGCACTCATTTATGAAAAAGATACAGACATTGACCTCGCTCTAACTACTTCTGATCGACAACCATCTTGGAAAGCGCCAACTTCCAATGTAGGGATTAGAGAATTTCCTGTGGTACAGGTAAGGGTCCACGGACCAAAAAGGAGTTATGTAGTGAACGCCCTCCTTGACTCCGGTAGTACAGGAACATTCATCGACAAAGAGCTAGCCGAAGACATATTCGCTGGACAACCCAAGTTCCGAGCTAAGCTAAACATGTCAGGAATTATGCAAGTTTGGAAATCCACAGTAACAGCAGATTATAATGTAGGTGCGTTGTCCACCCCCCAGGACGAACTAGGAGAACATAGTATAAGGTCAGTGAAAATGGTGGCCATAAAGAACTTCGCTACCACCCAAGTGGAACCTTATAATTGGGACGAAGATGATCATGCCCAACAACTTAACATTCCTAGATTCGACACCGATTATCCTGGAGTACAAATATTAATCGGTCAAAACGCGCATGAGGCGCTGGAGACATTGGAGAAACGACCTGCTCAAACGCAACCACTTCAGACCTATGCGGTAAGAACTAGAGTAGGTTGGTACCTTACTGGACGCTCCCCGAAGAACGCTCAGAGAAAGACTGCTTCAAGATCGCGTCTGCCAGGTGAGTGAATGGGAAGATGATACTAGTGAGGGAGACGACCCAACTGAGGGAACACCATACTCCTCAGATAATGACGATATTAGCTCCAATGTAGATCAATGGAGATATTGCCCCAAGAAGTTTAATCCAACTGACATCGCTTCCAGAGGAGCAACTCCTCAAGAACTGACAGATACTACACACTGGTTAGGTGAACCCGACTTCCTGAGTAAGGAGGATGAATGGCCTCCCCATCTTACTCCGACTGAGATTAGACCAGCCAAGGGAGCGGAGAAAGTCAAACCTAAAACCCGGACGGGTGGATCGGAGTTATTTGAACCCGGGATAGATCTGTCGGTATTACATATTGCCAGGGACGACGCCGTGGATCTGGACCTCCCCACCGCGAGTGGATCCTTCATGAAGATCAGAGAGAGCGATTGGAGCTCTGGAACATCAGACGTCTCGCAGGGACTCTCACCTCTCCTGCAGGGAGCGACGGACCACTATAGCTCCTGGAATCGGCTTTGTAAGGCCGTCGTGTACCTAGAGCGATGTTTCTATCGTCACTATGCCAGGACGAAGAGGAAACCTGGAATTGTATTCGGGATGCAGCGACTCAATCACCCAGTCGGTCGTTTGTGTTTACCGGAAGGGAATGGAGGACTCTCCGGAAACTGTGGAAGGCAAGATTCTCTTCCCACGACCACCTCCCTAATCCTTCAAACATCTAGGGACTCCATAACGTAACAACATATGGAGTAGGTGTGTGACTCTATTATTTTATATTATTTTATTATTTTTATATTTCTGTATGTATTACTATGTAATTTTATTATAATCGTTTTATTTAATTTAGTAGAATATTATTTAGCGATTATTTAGTAGAATAGTGCAATATATTCGTGTTTATTGCATACGTAATTACTTATATTATATTTAGTGTGACGGTGAGAAACAAGTATTTTTCTCTTTCCTTACTGTCCGTATCATATTATAAATACGTGACTACAGTAAGATGAAATATCCGTACTTATTAAAGTACAATAAAGCCACTACTATATTCAAGTATTATTGGTAGGCAGAGTATTAGGAATGCAAAGTTCAGATCCTCGTGTCTCGGCTAAACCAAGCTCTGGGTAGACCTTGGAAACAACTTGCCTCTTCACACTGACATTGCTTCGTGCGATATTGCTCTCATACCGTATATTAAATAATACATATAGTAGCGTGATGTCCCTTTAACAGTAGCGTATAACGCAAAATAAATCTGTTAAACCCTTTGACCATCTGTAATTCTAGTCGATTAAGATATCGCGGCACCCACCGATATACTTGAAAGACAAATTTCTAGAATCAATGGTTAACGTCCCCAGACAAGTTCTGGAATAAACTGGTGCCCATTCTAAATATTAATTATTAATATTTACAAAAATCTGTCAAATATCAGTTCCTTTAAAATTCTAGTCGATTAAGATATCGTAGCACTTACCGATACTCTTAAAAGGACAAAATTCCTAGAATCAAGGATCCCAGTCCCCAGACACGTTCTGGAATAAAATTGTGTCTATTTAACATTAAATAATAAAATTTACGGGAATAAATTTAAATTCAGATATTTCAATGAATTTAATAAATTGTCATTTTGTACAATTTATAACATTCCCAAAATTCCATTAATTAATAGATCATGGGAGCGGAGATTCACTCTATTAAGTGTATTTGTGTGCGAGAATCTCCAATGTATAGTCAATAGCCGATAAAATTCATAGAATCATGTATAAAGGGGATATTGAAAATTAAAGACTTACTATTAAATAGCATCCCAGATCTGTATGCATGAGAATAGTACCTAATTCTACCGCTAGCTTTCCATAATGTCACCATGGCAACAACCACGCTAGAATTAGAAGTGAGTTAAAAGAACAATAAAGGGCTTGCGTATTGAATAGCATACGGAATCAATAGCACACCGCTAGTATCCAAGGATACATAATAACAACGTGACATTCTGGAAGGCACTTGACTAACGGACAAATGACCCGAATGTGTGATAGAATGTGTACCATTTGTGACTGTTACGTGGAACTTGTGCGTTTGAAGGTGAATGTTACTACTAAGGTGTGTTTACAGTAGCGAGTCGCAATTGTGAAAGTAACCCTAACTCTCCAGTAAGAACCTGAAGTATATCTAAGCCTTTGGGACGGACGGTGGAGTGGCTCGTGTTGGTTGTTGTAGTCGTTGTGCAGCTACGACGTTGGCGATAGGCACATCGGCGAAAGTACACCAGCGCTGAGGATCTCGCACTGTCCGGGGGCAGAGAGGGGTAGGCAGCGACGCCCGCTCGCCTAAATATAAACTCATTATAATATGGATAAACTTATATAGCAGGTATGATTGAGTTGATAGAAGATGATCTTGGTATCAGGGAAAGATATACTCTACCTTTACAAGCGTTTGTTGATAGCTTGATACGCGGCGACGCTGGTCCAACTACTACGGAGGATGATGGTCGTTATATCGAACCGCCGATGTCCCCGGAGCAACTTACGCGTGAATTGGACTGTAGAAAATTCACCGCTCGCTATACGCATCGTAATGGTATATATATGAACTTCTTAACTACTGGTCATCCTATCGACCTACACGATACGAATGATATAGACACCGAAAGGGAAATGGTTTTATTTAAATATCATACCCAGCGGAAGCGGAACGATAAATTGAGACTCGAACACGAAAATTCTATTCGAAACCGACTCGAAAGTGCAGATGTCGAAGAGCCGGATAAATGCAGCGACTCCACCAAATACCTGGAATTCTTGAGAGAAACCTATCTCGATATTAACAGTCAACAGAATCTAGAAACTCGATATCCTCAAGGTATACATCATGACCGCATGGTAGAACTCAAACGGCTCTATTACACTATGATGTATCTTACCGCCTATCGATCGCTACCTGTTGTACTGGATAGCTTCGAACGTAGCTTCGAATATTGTAAGCTGGAGAAAGATCACTCGCGTTTCCCCTACAAGACGTGCGTTTTTGGTATTATTGCGATGAATGCCCAAGACCCAACCAACAAACGGAAAGACATAAACATCCGCGGAGACGTTGCTTTAAACACGGTTTTACTCGCTATACTTACGGGAGTTTCGAGCGAAACTTGTTCGATGTATCACCTACGCTCGTTCGACTCAGACGATCCTTAAATAAACCAATGATCAGAGTTTCGGAATACTCGATCAGAACTCCTCATTCCCTAGTGAGACTTCAGACTCTTGATCCTATTAGTATGACGGATCCTCCCGAGTTGTACTCACTGCTCAAAGATCTAGTGTTACCTGAACAATTAGTCGGTGGCACCCCAGTTGTGGGCTTCCTAGATATTAGCCCATTCTACCTAGCCGGATTGGGACGCGGACATTTAATATCGCCGTTTAACCCTTACCATCGTCCCGGCTTAACACGATATAACCTGTCACCAAAGTGGCGGAGAACGTTGTACCAAACGAGTTAAACGCTATTCTACAAAGATCAGAAAGGAAACCTGCGTTTGTTCAGATAAACGTAAGTTGTAACAGCAAGTCCAAGCGATAAACGAATTGTCTTTATCTCAGTTCGATTGTGAAATCCAGAATCTCTAAGAAGATATCGAACTTAGACAACCCATTCTCTGCGAGAGTTTTTGGATGAACGTATCCAGCTACGAGCGGAGGAAAATCAGCTCGAGGAGAAGCATATCGAAACGACGGATACCCCGACCATAATCCTACACCTTCTGATGCAATCATATTGCACCCTTCACCCAGGAGTTACAGCCCTCCTAGTAAAGTGGCTCGCCCCAAAGAGAAAAGGACTCTTACTAGCCTCAAAAAACTGCGTAAACGCCGTCCGCGTAAGAAAGACTAACTGTTTAGAGTATTTTTATATTTTAGAAACTGTGATTTGTTATATTTTATAGACTTAAATCCCATTTTCTGGGAGCGGTGTAAAAGCTTTTGCGTCATTAACCGGTTATTTTCCCTTAAAGTACTCTGTAGTTGGTTTGACAGGCATAAAAGGGCCGTGTCCTTGCTGTACTGGTGTTTTAGAGGACATAAAAGTCATTTCTTCTGTATTTGTACTGTATTTGTACTTTAGAGGACATAATCCGCAATCTCGTGACGCGATAAGCTGGATACTCTTGAAAACAGTGTCGCTACCATGACGACGGCTAACAGCTGATATTGCCACGTCGACGTTTCTTTGTTTCTTTGTTCTCTCGTTGTTCGGTTGACCAATCAGAGCGTTTTTTGTCTCTGTGTTGGAGGTGTATACAGAACTCAGTAGTTCAGTGTTTATGTTTTTGCCCAGAGCCTAAGAACACCGGCTTTTGGCACCTCCGTGTTTTCAGTCTTTAGTCTTACATTAGTAGGCTTAATTATAGAACGTATATCTGTTATCACAAGTTAACTCATTCACTTAATAATCATTTATACATTAATATTACTGCTTTTAATGTCGGTTATTCGTTATATTTGCTGATGAAATATTATATCGGAATACTGATCAATAGTCAGACACCCCACCTTCTTGATATACTAAAGGTTAGAGAGACCGGTTACAGATAAACGATTGCGACCTATGTTAAGTGGTTTGCAGTGAATCTAATGCTATTTCATATGCCCAACATAAATTGTCTGTTGCTCTCTTTATACGTGACCAAATTTAGTGAAGGTCGGCAGATCAGTGTGCAGTATTGTGCAGCATTGTGTATGAGTGTAACTGATAACAAAGCATCTCCTAAAGAATGCGCCATATACGTGAATCTATAGCCTTTTCGTTGCGTCTAGTTTAAGTCATAACTCTGTTTACATATTTAGAGCGCCACGTCCTAAAGGAACTGTTAATATTTCCCGAAAGTGAATAATATTTGTCAGAGATTATATATTACGATCAGTCGAATAATACAGTAGGCTTACACCATCAATCATTAAGCTCCGAACTCAGTCTCCCGGGTATATCCAACGGGTGAATGATTGCGCATAGACTGGCTTCGGCTAATGTAGTGTATCAAATACTCGTCATAGGCTAAAGACTATCTATCATCCAAAAGACATTCTAATTTTGGCAGGTTAAACTGTCAAAGGTCTTAAAAGCGCAAACAGTAGACACGAATTAATTAAATTACTTCCGTCTGCGGGCTGGCCTTATACCACATATGTCACATATACACAGTGGTGACATATGTTACATATGCACAATGGTAACCATAGTAAGTGGGCGGGGTGGCACAATGGTAATCATAGTAAGTAGGCGGGGCAAGAGCCGTTCGGCAAATTCTTTAACATGGTAGACTATGGCAGACGCTGTTTCATTTAAGTTGTTTATCATACTACTGATGTGTTAGATAATACGTTCTCTCCGTTATGGGTGTTTGGGATCCGGAACTCGCTCCGCGTATCCCTTATCAATAAATTTCTTCAGCTGGGTTTTATTCATTTCCCTGGCTTGAACGTTAACCGTCAGACGCTGATGTAGTTGTGAGATTCTCTTTTCCGCTAAAGGTCTGTTATTTACGAATCTGGGTTCTCGCCGTCGAAACGGAAGACCAATCTCATAGCGACCTTCAGATAACGTGTAGTCGTTTCCTGAATCTGCTTGGCTCTCTCTTCCTCGACAGACAAGGCTTTGTCGTAGGAATTAGGCTCTACGGCTTCTTGAGTAAAGAATCATAGGGCGTGTTCATCGCGGATTTTGTTATTGTATCGATCTATCACTTCGTTTAATTCATCGCTATAGGTAAATTGTTCGCCAGGTTGATTGATAAAATGGCATAGGTTGACTTGGTTTAACCAAGTTTGGTTCTCAGTGAGAAGATTGATGGTGTTTTCCTCATCATACAAGTGGTTGATGTCGTCGTTGTCTGAGGAGTATGGAATTTCCTCAGTTGGGGTTTGATTCAAAGGTCTATTCTCGGACGTATGTCCTTATCTGAAACGAAAATAGTTAAAAATTATTGAATGCTTAAATTCTATCAAGACGCCATATGCGCAATGTTAGAATATCGGATGGTGGGCGGGCTGGTCGGTGGCCATGAACAATTGGAAGAGTATAACTTGGTTATATGGTAGAATTGCACACGGGGCTTGAACTGAACAAACTTTTAGTTTCGCTAAAATTTAACGGTCAAAATAAGAATACCACGTGTTTCATTAGCCGTCATTGTAACTATATTGACTATAAGTTCGGAGGATGAGTCATCATTTGTATTTGAGTCTTCTAACGAGTCACTCAGATCCTGTCAGAAGTCTGGTTTAGGAGGTGGTGACTAGACCTACTCCAGTCACCAGTACCCTGGAGGGTCTCTGGTGTGAGTAGGAGGCGGTTTCCATGACTTTCATTCACTAAGAGTTTTTTGGGATTTTGTGGTATATTACATATAACATTTAATTAATTACAATTTCAATAAAACATCAATTACATAAAGTCAATTGTATAATATATTTGTTTTGATTTCCAACTTTAAGGCCCACGCAAATTCGATATGTCAAGCTACAACAACTTGCTGCAAAGCCACTATCTATATATTTATATAAATTTTTATATATAATATTTCTTCGGGGGTTTACCATCGTACACTGCCGATCGAGTCACCAGGTCCGCTGGGTGGTACCTCTGGATAAGCTTTATCGGGTGTATGCGTTCCGTATAGAACGGATGTAGGGCGTATAATCGGACCTTTGGTCTATGGTCAACAAGCTGCTGATTTGGGATTATGTAAACTGCTATAAATCATGGTATTTTCAATTACTTTATAGTAAAACAGTAAAACCAAGGAAAGGGTGGAATGTTTTCAGTTTTTGAGACTTCGCCATCTAGCGTCAGACTGGAGAACTGCAGATTAATCACCACCCTCAAAAATACGCGGCGTGTGGTAGTGGTACATATGTTGCAAGATTCAGCTTAAACATATTAACATTAATGAAATGGGGAAGGTTAACAATTTTAAACATTTGGCCCACTAGCGGCAGACAAGCGGAAAATTTTCAACGCAACTTATTTAAATCAGTCGGAGTTAAATCTCACCTCCGTGTGCAATGTATAAATAGGTACAATAGTCCTACAGTAAGTTATTAGTTTATTAATTATTTACTATTTATACTGTAATTACGTTTTATAATAAATTGTTCTGTACATTACATCTTTATCGTTGAGTCGTACATTGTCACGCTCTCGGTAAAGTTGTACGCATGTACATAGTATAATTACGTTTTATATTGGTTTTAGGTTAGCGTAGTGTAATATTGTATTTGTAACCAAGTAACATAAAGGACCCCCTTGGAAATAAGCTGCAAAGCTTTAGGGGTAATCCTATATGTTATGTTGAACAATACCTTTATACCGGTACATTGTTTGGTGTATTTGTTATTGTTTTTACATAATGTAGAAATAAATCTATCTATCTATCTCTAAATCCGACAAGATATTGATGTCAAAATGGTACGGTAGGCCGTAATGTAGACGACTACAACAACTATTTGCCATTATTGACTCACCCCCTGACAGTGTCAGTTCGCTAACGTTCCTTCAACTTCGTGGCCTGCCCCACATTAATATTATATTGCTTCCTCTTAGGTACTATTATGTATTCGAGAATTTTCATTGGATTCAATTGGTAGTGGTTACATTTTGAGAATGTCTTTATGGGTCCCAGTAACAATAACTACGGTAGGCCTATCCATTGCAGTAGCAGCTACCGGTAACCTTTACTTTCAGTTTGTGATACGGGTACGAGTTCGGTACAGCTGTAGTTAAATTCAGACATTGTACCATCAATTACGTTACCAGTTTAAACATACACAGATATAGACTACTGTTAAGATAGAATCTCCGTTAATCTTTCGATTTACAGTTTGAATAAACGGATACCGGTGGCAGCTCTAGCAATCTAATTTTTTGCTCAAACAATTTTATAATAAGAACAACTTAATGCTAGCGGTGCTTCAGGCCTAAGCGGTACCGGTAATTAATTAGGCCTATAATTATAATTAAACACTGGCTTTACTATAATTCTGCCGTTTTTTTATTTACGTTTAAAACTGTTACCGGTACCATAGCATCTCTTAGCTATAGAATAAAGCCGTTATTATTATTTTATAACTTTTATCGGTGGTTAATAACTGAAATACCGGTACGCAATACATAGGTCTAACAACTTCTGATTGATAGGCCTATTGGCTGTAGCGATTTGAAGTAGTGAAGTGTTAGAGTGTATGATTGGACCTATAACTAAAACTGACGGCAATTTCTGAATTTAGCAGGATTTTAAGAAAGCGAAATATAGGGCCTATACAGATACTGAGGAGGCATTACATTACCGGTATGAAAAAAAAATGGTTAAAAAGTGGGTACTACCCACTTTTTAACCAATTTTTTTCATAAATGGCTTATATCATGAGGTTTTTTGTTCTAGAACAAATATTTAACCTTCTGCCAGTAAGATGGTAGTTAGTAAATTATATTTTGTGTTAGCTACTGTCGTAGTCCTACTTTTTATTAGCTACTGGCTGACTGGTACCGGTAGTGAAAAAAAATTATAATTGAAAAATTGAAAACAATTTTGACCAAGATTTTTCTTGAAAAATGACTTTTATTACCGGTATATTATGAGGTTTTTTGTTCTAGGGAAAATATTTGACCTTCTGACATTAAGGTGGTAGCTACTAATTTTTATTTTGTGTTAGCTACTGTAGTGCTATTTATTAGCTAGTATAAAAAATTTAAGATGTAATATAAATTCTCAATTATATATTTGCCTGGAATAATTTATGAATCATGGTAGCTAGTAATTGTATTTGATAGTCACAGTACCTCGTAATTTTTCACTAGCTAGTTTTTATACAAAATATAGGCAGATGTCAAAATATAGTTTTTACTATGCAGAAATGTAACTTTTTATTATTCCCAGTCAGAACACTACCGCTGCTTAAATGACTAGTTTATCGTGTTTTAACTAGGCCTATTTATATACTTGTGTGTAAAGGAGCACTATACAGTGTGATGATCCGAGTGGTTTTGTTACACGAACGAACGTTAGTGAGTGAGTGAAAATAAAGCCACGAGGATCAGAACACTGAAAAGTACTTTGCAACAAGTACGTAAGTAGTTAAATTCCAAAATTTTAACATTACCAAATGATGATTGTACATAAGTGATAGAAACTGTGAAAATTATATTACCGGTAGTTGCCGTATAAATAAATGAAAAATGACATAAATTATGTTATAAATAAGTTAGCTTATATTTATGGTGGCCTTTGGAGCCATGTTATAATAATATAGCTAGGCCCTACTGGTTATTAATAACTATATCCCGCCTACCGGTAGGTAATGCACTTTTTTACTTTACCCCCCCCCCCCCCCCCCCCCCCACCACCACCCAGATTTTTTGCATATCCATTTTTGGCCGTTTTTTCTATTGGATGTTGTTCCCCAACACTTCATGAATCCATTTGGGAAAAAAAATTTGTTCTAGAACAATAGCTAGTATTGCTATTTAGGCTTAGTTCTGAAATATCAATGTTCTCACATTTTGTTTTTATAATTTAAAAAAATACTTTTTTAGTAAAAAAAAAAACCAGTAGCTACCTTGATAAATAATATCTTGTAATGTTCACAAACAAACACTTAACCATTTCAGTCCCGGGGGGGTTCATATGAACCCCCCCCCCCCCCCCCCCCCCCCTATCAAAAATCGATTACAAACATAGAAGCACTAAAAATGAGATACGCAAATTTCTTGACTTTTCCTAACTTTTATCGGCGCACCTTTTGGCACTATTTTTATTTTCAACGGATTGCTACTTTTCGGTGGGTGCCCCCCTTTTTTTCATAGTGTCTGAAAAAAAATCAAAATTTTTTTAGATTTAAGATATCTATAACTAATGTAACTAATATAACTAATATAACTATAACTTGACTGCCTAATAAGGTTTTTTGGGGTGCTGATTACAATGAATTATGTTTTGGACTTACTCGGATGTGTGAAATTGTTATTTTTTGCACCCAGCATGTTGCACGAAAAGTGCTGGTAATGAAAAAATTTCATTTTGTAACAACATCAAATCGACATAAATTTTATGTAAGAAGGGGTATTTTTGGGTGCTGATTACAATGAAACATGTTTTGGACTTACTCGGATGTGTGAAATTGTACTTTTTTGCACCCTGCATGTTGCACGAAAAGTGCTGGTAATGAAAAAATTTCATTTTGTAACAACATCAAATCGACATAAATTTTATGTAAGAAGGGGTATTTTTGGGTGCTGATTACAATGAAACATGTTTTGGACTTACTCGGATGTGTGAAATTGTACTTTTTTGCACCCTGCATGTTGCACGAAAAGTGCTGGTAATGAAAAAATTTCATTTTGTAACAACATCAAATCAACATAAACTTTATGTAATATGGGGTATTTTTGGGTGCTGATTACAATGAATTATGTTTTGGACTTACTCGGATGTGTGTAATTGTTCTTTTTTGCACCCTGCATGTTGCACGAAAAGTGCTGGTAATGAAAAAATTTCATTTTGTAACAACATCAAATCAACATAAACTTTATGTAATATGGGGTATTTTTGGGTGCTGATTACAATGAATTATGTTTTGGACTTACTCGGATGCGTGAAATTGTTCTTTTTTGCACCCCGCATGTTGCACGAAAAGTGCTGGTAATTGTGCTACTTGTTCATATGAAACCCCCCCCCCCCCCCCCCCCCCGGGACTAATGGGGTAGGAAAATATGCCGGGACTGAGAGGGTTAACCAATAACAAAAAAAAAATACCGTCTTTTTAAAATTTCAAAAAATACTATCTATTAAAAATAACACTAGCTACCATAAAAAAATATATCTACTAATGTTCTAGAGATATATGTTCTAAGGGATATTTAATAGATGACCAGAGTGACTTTGTTACACGAACGAACGTTAGTGAGTGAGTGAAAATAAAGCCACGAGGATCAGAACACTGAGAAGTACTTTGCAACAAGTACATATTGTATGTCGTTTTTTTTCTCCAAAAGTTTAACATTACGAAATGATTATTCATACATTATAAGTGATAGAAACTGCACAAATTACACCATGACTACTACTACTAGGATCGGCATGCTGCATTGCAGCTGCATTTTTAAGAATGCTGTGCCGGCTTGTCAACAAAATTGCACCGCCACAACTCCCTATCACCCATGACATTTGCTAGATCATCCGCATCTTTAAGGCCAGTGTCCTTTAAGATGCGTCTCAAGAAAGTCATGGGCTGTCCACCATGCTTATTCACTCCATGAGGCTGCCAAAGTACAAGATTATGCACTGGCTGGTCCTCACGGCGAAAGCAATGTCCTGCAAAGCGGAGGCGGTTTTGTTCTAGTGTCAAGCTTGGGGGAACCAATGAGACACCTCCAATGTTATATAGTGTCTGGTTGGAGATGTGTGCATTGTACTTGACACAATGAACCCGGCGTAGCATTCTTGTGAATGTGCCATCCAGAGATTTGGTGTCCTCAGCAGTTAGAGCCCAGCATGGACTCCCATAGAGGAGTACTGGAACTACTGCTGCTCTAAATAATCGGACCTTAAGTTTCCGATTAATTCTCGGTGACTTCCAAATCCTGGAAAGCCTATTCAAGGCTGCCCATGCCTTTCCCTTACGTATTCGAAGGTCCTCACCTGACTTCCGGATCCATGATCCCAGGTAACAGAAGTCGTCCACATGCTCAAGCATACCATCCTTTGAGCTTATGCTCATCCGATCAGAGACTTGCTGAGGACTTTCAAAGTTAACGGTCAGAATTTTGGTCTTTCTGGAGTTAATAAAAAGACCAACACTAGAAGCAGCATGTTCTAATGAGCTGAGGAGCCGTTGGGCTCCCTCTAATGATTCTGAGAGTACTCCTAAGTCATCAGCAAAGTCTAGATCAGTTAGGTACTTGGCAGGATTTCCTCGACTTCTGGAGCCAGTAGGTGGAGTTATCATCACCCCATCATCATTATGATGATCTAAGGACATGCGTAGAACATAGTCAACCACAATAATGAACAAGAATGGTGCAAGTGTGTCTCCTTGGAGGACGCCCCATAACACTTCAAATGGTTCTGTGTCACCGTCAACAGTAGACACAAATGTTGTCGAACCATCGTATACTGATCTGATTGCTGCAATAATTTCATCAGGAATCCCATATAATGAAAGTATGCTGAACATACGTGAACGAGAGACTGAATCAAAGGCCTTGAAGAAGTCAACAAAGATAACAGCCAGATGCCTGTCTTTCTTTTTTGATAATTCTTCAATTATCCTTCTAAGTGCCAAAATGGGCTCCATGGTCCCACGACCTTTACGGAACCCATTCTGATTTCCACGGAGCAGTCTCTCAATGGGATCCCTGATGCGATTTAATAGAATCCTATTGTATAGCTTTGCAGCAATCGAGATCAATGAGATTCCCCGAAAAGAACCATAGAGTGTTAGGTTGCCCTTCTTGGGAACTGGCACCAACTTATTTGTTTTCATTTCTTGTGGGACTCTTGTTGTTCGGTACATGTCTACTATGATGGGATAGATGAGCTTTAAACACTCAGGTATTTTAAAGACCTCAGGGGGAACACCATCTACTCCACTGGCACGATTGGTCTTAATGCTCTTTGCAGCAGCCTGCACTTCTGCAAAGGAGATATCGCCAATGGGAATATCTGGGAGTACAGACTCAGACACTTTTACTTCTATAAAGTTATCAGGCAATACCCTGTCATTATTGAGGAGCTTTTCAAAGTGGGCTTTCCAACCATTGAGGCGATCGGCTGGTGATTCAGCCTTAACCTTGGTGGTTGGTTGGCTTTTCCGCCCAGTAAGCAGATTGATTGATTTCCATGCCTGGGATGATTGCCTGCTGTCGTCAGCATCATTGATGGCATCAACCTGTTGGTTTATTAGCTCCTGTAGATTAACAGAGTACTGCCTGTTCAGGGACCTAGATGCAGCCTTAACTGCATTCTTGGCCGCTGTAGTCTGTTTGAGTCGGGACTCTTTCTGCGCCTTATGAAGGTCATTTCGGCACTTCTGAATTTTGTTGTCAGTCCAGGGGGCCCTTTTCCTGTTTCGAGGGTATACAGGAACTGTTTCTGCAGCTGCTAACTTAACTGCTTCTGTAAAGGCAGTATAGCCCTCACAGTGATCTGCCGCCTCAGAGGCAAGAGCCTCATACCTGTTGCTCAGCTGTAGTGTGAAGCTGGATCTCACACTTGGCTGTTGCAACAGAGAGGACCAGTCATGCCGCGGCAAGGCAGATTTCGTTGTTCTGCTAGCACGCAGACTAAGTCTTACCTTGGCCACAATAAGGCGGTGATCACTGGAGAAGGGTCGAAGTGTAAATGCATTACAGTCTTGTATAGAGCTCCTGTATTTCCTACGAAACAGAATATGGTCTATCTGGGACTTGTGACCACTGGGTCCACTATGAGTCCATAGCTTTCCAGTTCGCTTCTTGAACTGGGTTCCAGCCGAAAACAATCCATTTCCAGAGATAAAATCCTGAAGATGGACAGAATTTCGGTTAACACTATTGCTATAGACCCAGGGCGATGTAGGTGATTGATGCAGACTTGCATTAAAGTCTCCCAGGAATGTTAAGAATGCATGCTGATCCACTCCATCAGTAGCTGCTTGTAGATTGTGGTAGAAATTTTCCACCTCCTCTACAGGGGCAACACTAGTTGGAGAGTAGCACACAATCAGAACCACCTTAGGAAACTTCTTAGCCAGTCTTCCAGAACATGAGAAGTGGCAACGGATGATGCGGTTAGAGATTTGGTCTATTTTGTCCAATGCTGCATGTGCAGTTGGATTCATCAATAGACCAATTCCACCATTGCCACTATCATCTGCTGACGCGAGGGCGAGTCGCCAACCGCCCCCCATGTCCTTAATCAGAACCTCATCAGTCTGTCCAGTCTGCATTCGGTGCTCTTGAACACCCACTGCGCTAAGAGAAAGCTTATCTGCCAAGGCAGTCAGCTCACCTTGTCGCATTGGGGACCCGAGTGTTAGGGTGTTTACTGAGGCTAGTCTAGTGACTTGCCTCAGATTCACCAATGGCTTTGTTGGTCGGGGTGCAACATTATAAGTGATAGAAACTGCACAAATTACACCATGAACCGAAATATAGTGTCATTTTCTGATGACACGAACCCACCCCCCCCCCCCCCCCCCCCCTCCAGATTTTTATAGAATTCTTTACCATATTGCTTGAAATTTAAAACACAACTAGTTCCACTCACCGTCGTTGACCCCAAGAAGCCGGAATTTTAGAGTTTGCCTTTTAATTTTTTTATTGGCATTTTAAAAACGTGCCTTTTGCGAAATCGCACCTTCCGTATCGTGGCCATTCATCTCATTATTCGTAATTTTTTCATATCATTGGAAATCTTGCGTTGCAAGGATTCAAAATATGTAACAATATCTGAATTTCGTTGAGATACAAGCAGCTGAGATATAGGCGTTCAAATATTGCAAGAACTATTGTTCGCTGCAGGCCATTTAATAAATACACAAAATTCTAGAACGTGTTATTTATTTTATGAGTTGGTGGGCAACAGCGGTATTCCTATCCAATATCTTTATTGCGTAGCTATTCATACTTAAACAAAATGTTCTAGAACGTTGTCTATTTATTAAACAGAATAAATGGCATCTAGCAAACGATAATTCTTGCAATCTTTGAACGCCTATATCTAAGCATGTAAATGTACAGGCCAATACAATGCTAATGCTGTAATGTCATCTAAAGTTGTAAAGTGCTAAATAACAACTCGCTGTTAATACTAACGGCATTGAGTAATGTTACAATTTTGGAATAAAATAATATTATGGCATTATGGCTATCTTTCAAAAAAAATTCCAAACGAACAAAGTATCCAAAAAATTTCTAGATATATTTATATTTTTATTAGTCATTTCGAGAAGATATTGATGATATGGAAATTGTCTAAATAAAAGGGGCACTACAAATTTTCTCTTGTAATTTTAAGATCACTAGCTACCTTTAAAAACACTAGCTACCATAATAAAAAATAATAGCTAACATTCCCCAGAAGGTGAAATTTACGTTGTAGAACAAAAAAAACCTTAGGTACTATTATGTATTCGAGAATTTTCATTGGACTCAAATACACCATGTCGTGGAATATACAGCAGTGTCGTTAGTCAGGTGCATACCACACCCCCCCCCCCCCCCCACCCCCTTCAAAAAAATTTTTTTTTACAAAACGTAATGGGATTGCATGAAATTTGAAACTGAGATAGTTTCACGCCCCTCCACCTTCCTGGGTGAGCCAGAATTTTTATTTTCGCTTTCATTCTTTAGCTTCAAGCGATTGATAAAAGTGTATCCTGCGATATTACACCTGTTACACCACAGTTATTCTTCAATCTTATAGTGATTTATACACGTATACACCATGTCCTAGAATATAGTGTTGTGACGGGATCAGAGATCCCAACTGGGTAGGTTGCTATACGCGTCACCGCAGGCTTTAAGATGGTGTTACTGGTAGCTTGGCCGAGGCCGTTGGAGAAAAATGTTCAAAGTGTTTTGATGTTGTTTCTTGGCCTTGTAATATGTATAATAATAGCACGATAATATATGATGGCAGATAAGTGTTCATGATTGATACCGGTTATAGTAATATATGACTGATAGCCAATATTGGTGACGGTGAAACAATGTTACCGGTCTGCACTAAAACTGGGTAACTAACTAACTGAATCACAAATCGGTAACGAGAGGTAATATATGATTGATATACCAATATTGCTTTACCTCCTACGCTACTTTGGCCTGTTACCTAATGGATGCTCTTCTGTGCCCTATCACGTGCCTTCCTCCCCCCTATTGGCTAATATCCTACTTGTCACCCTCGCACTCTCTGGGAGTGTTTCCCCTCTGCTGCTAGCCTCTACTAGCTGTGTCCCCTCCGAGGTGGTTTGACCTCTAACCTTCCTTTGTGCGTGGCTTCGGGGCTTGTGTTGCCCCCCCAAATGTTGGTTGTGATACGAGATTAATATTGCTAATCTCGTATCTCCAACATATTGCTGAAAAGGCCACTATCCCATTTATTGGTGGGTAATGAGGCGGAATTGAATCCGCTTACACTCCCCCCCATGCTATCTTCCCAGTGAGAAGATAGCATCAACCACAAGTGCGCTTCAATTTCGCTGGAACCCAATCTACTATCGGGTGTGGGGTGGAGTTCTTTTCTCGGAGTCGGCTTTCCAGGCCGCTCCCTCTGGGTATGATGTTGCTACCCCTCTTTGGTGCAATCTCAACCTATGTTGCACCAAGGTATCTGACGTCTCCGTTTCAGACAATTGTGGACTCTTCACACAATTTTCAAAAACTCTCACTCCTAATCTTACTCTCAACCTCTCTCTCCCTTACTCTTCCTCTCTCCCTGCTCGCTCCCCACACTTGAATCGCACTCCTCTCACTTCCTCACGCACCAACACCTCCTCTCCATACTTCCCTCATACTCCTCTCGGAACTTAACCCAGTCCATCGGCTTGTGGAAGACAAGCCTCATGAGCTGGCCCCATCGCCACTGCTTCGCAATGTCCTGTGCCCGCTCCATGCTCCCCCCGGATCTTGCCCCAGTCCATTGGCTTGTGGCAGACAAGGCCCATGAGCTGGCCCATCCCCACTGCTCCACAATGTCCTGTGTTCTCTACCACTCCCAAAGTGCCAGTTTTCCTCAGTCTTACCCCTGTCTGTGCTATTATCCTATCTACCTCGCACTCGCTACTTACTTCTTACCCTTCTACTTACTATATAACTCTCTTACTACTAACTCTATTAACTCTACTAACTCCACTAACTCTACTAACTCTAACGGTACTATGTACCCTAATACTGCTACTACCTACAAAATGCTACTACCTAATACCTACATACCACACCATTCACTCTCTCAGTACGTGGTGCTTTTGGTGCCCACAACCCCCCTGCTACTAGCTCTATGGTATACCAATATACCATACCCTCTACTCTCTTTCTACATGGCGCTTTTGGTGCCCACAACCCCTCTACTCTCTTTCTACGTGGCGCTTCCGGTGCCCACAACCCCTCTGCTACTACTTCTCATGGTAAATCTACATACCACACTCCCTCTCTTTCTACATGGCGCTTTTGGTGCCCACAACCTCTAACTCTCTCGGTACTATGTGTTGCCGTTATCCTGACACCATGGGGGAAAACGCCGATGCTGGAGGTGGAATTTTACAGACCACGGAATCCCGGCCAGTCACCGGATATTGATTGTGGAGAAGGAATAATTTCTTAGATGCAAGATTGCGGTTGAGAAAAAGCTGCATTGGTTGGATATTCTTTAATGTAGTTAATCTCACTGAACCCTGATTGAGAATAAATTGGGCTTCCCAAAATCAATATACACCAAATATTCACAATAATTATACACGACAATATAAATCCTTACAGTATATTATTTAATTACCCACTGTTCGCTCAGATTTTAGCCTAACTAATGTTCCCCAGATTTTCCCCCGGTCCTAGTCTTAGTGCCGTGGTGTCGGTGTCGGTCGACCCTGTCGCGTGTCCATTCCACCCCTCCCGAACCCCGAAGGGATCGATCATCGAGAACCAGTACGGCTTGGCTAGGAGTCTGTCATGTCGGTGGACCCGTTCGCGTATCCACCCCACCCCTCCCGATCCCCGAAGGGATCGATCATCGAGAACCAGTACGGCTTGGCTAGGGGTCCATCGGTTCATCGCAGAGACCCAACCACCTAGGCTTTTCGAGTCCTTATTCAGGCTCGTAGTCGCTTCGGCAGCCGAGAAACTGCTCCAAACAGTCGGTAGGCCAGTAGCGTCCAGTCCTTTGTCTTTCGACCCCGTCGCATGTCCGTCCCACCCCTCACGAACCCCGAAGGGATTGGTCATCGAGAACCAGTACGGCTTAGCTAAGGGGTCTGTTGTCGGTTCCCGTCGCAGTTCCCTGGCACAAGCAGCAGACTTTCCGATGTCCTTTTCAGGCTCGTAATAACTGCTGTTGACCAGAGACCACTAAGGGCAGTCCTCGTCAAACCCTTCCTCTGTAAGTCGGCCACCCTTTCGCATGTCCGTCCCACCCCTCGCGAACCCCGAAGGGATCGGTCATCGAGAACCAGTACGGCTTAGCTAAGGGGGCTGTCGTTTCCCGTCGCGAATCCCTGGCACAAGCAGCAGACTTTCCGATGTCCTTTTCAGGCTCGTAATAACTGCTGTTGGCCAGGGGCCGCTAAGGGCAGTCCTTGTCCTTTAGGCCTGGCGCGTTACCAAATCCACCTCTACAGGCAGCAGGAAGTTGGCCAGGGCCTAATAGTACTCAGGCTAACCTGAATACTGCTTAACTTTGCCTCCCACCCCTGGCCCTTATAAATATGAAATTATTCCCGTACCCTGTAAGTCGCCCCAATATTCGCCCATAAATCGTCCCCAGTCCACGATCGACTCTCGTCGATCGCTAGAGCTGGAAGGGGAGCGTCAACATCCATCGTGAGCAACGCTTCGGCTTGTCTCCTGGCGGCTCTTCCTTTCGATGGCATCGGGATCATATCGGTTCGTCTTTCCAACTCGGTGTTGCTTTAAACGCGTGGTTTATAACCTCGTTCCAGTCGTAGTCGACGAAGGAAAGAGGAACCGCCGTAATGAGGTTATCGAGAGTTTTACAGATAAACTTAGCGACAGTGTATGATTCCATAACGACGTAGATGTAGCTCCGTCGATCCGGATTCTCCCACCTTTGGTGTATCGTCCACTTTCTCTCAACGTCCTTCTATCGACCCTCTCGCTCGCTCTTTATTTCTAATCCCGGGTATCCACCATATATTTTATTATAATCCCGGAGTTTCTGAGGTTTGAAGTCGATGCCGCTATTTAGCACGGCGAGGTAGCCGATCCCGGATTTCGTCGGTCTCACCTCGCGGAAACCTTGCATGAACTCGGCGAATCGTAACCAGGCTAATAGCATTTGGGTGTCGACGCAATGACTAAGGGCGTTGAGGTTGTCTCGACGGTCTCTTCCTAAAGGAGCGTTCGCGTAGTCGTTCCGGATGTCCGCTTTTATATCCGACCCAATTTTAATGACGTCGAAGTCGAAGAGGATCTTTTGGATTTCAGGAGGTAGTAACCAGATCGCTCCGGCTACCTGCACTTCCTGTCTGGGTGTCGGGAATATTCGACACACCAATACCAAACTGTCCAGGGTTCCGAGGACGACGACCAAGGATCGACCGTATTCTTTCGCCCCGTACTTTTCCTGGTAGTCGTCGCGATTCTGGATGATCGATATATGTTCCTCTCATAGCGTCGCCGTACACTCCGACAGGTTTTCCCAGTGGGCGAGGTACGTATTCTTGTCGTCGATGAAACTTTGACATCGCGCCAACGTAATCGCTTTCGAGGTGGGCGTCGCATTTCCCTCGTTGTCGTATATCAAACATCGGGATTTGTAGACGCTTTGCCGGAACGTTTCCCAGACTGACGACTCGTCCCCTCCGGTTGCCTTTGCGTTCCGAGTTCTTTTCAGTCTCGTACTTGCATCGGACAACCGGAGCTCTCGTAGGTTCCGTGAATCCGGACCCTCTCGCCCGGTGAATTTAACGACTCGCACATTCTCATTTATCAGGGCGTTCCAATTCGTATCAAAGTTAGGGGATCCAGGTTGCGGATATTCCAGTAGATCTATCGTATTACGTAATTCGCCGATAATTTGTCGATTTGGGTCCATATTTACGATTATGTCCGTTACAAATTAGATCAGTTAATTATAAGCCCAGAAAGTCTGAAACTATAGTGATTGCAGAATAATTCAGTTTTTTATTTAATTCAGTTTATTAAATAACATTGCTATATAGGCATCTATCATCTTATTGCTAATACATTCAGCATTTACAGTTACTATAGCTATACATTAATATCCAACCAGTTTTGACTTTTTATGTCCTTTTCTTTTTTCCAATTCTTTTCTTTAGACATTTTATACATTTTTTGGTCTTTTTTATTTCTCATTATTATTTCATTTCACATTTCATTTATTTCTACATCATCATTGGGTTTATAGCCCCCCGGCTATCATCATTTGTTATAAGCGCAGCACCAGGGTGCGCATCATTACATTTTCATCATCATACGCGTCATCATTCGGTTTATAGTAATGTCGTCTGTTTCTTTTCATCTTTTCCAACTACATTCAATCATCTTCTTTGGTAAATTTTCGTTGTGGAAGGGGTGTTACGCGGCAATCTGGGATCTACAGCTGGGCTAGTTACACCGCCTACGCCCCAAACTGCGCACGTAACGGACAATGAAGACGCTGGAAGTGAAGTCACGTGGAGTGCACCAGGGACCCACCAGAATAACACTTCCAACAACATAAAGCTCAGCCGACGAAGTCATGTGGGATGGGGTTACGCAACATTCTGGGATCTACAGCTGGACTAGTTACACCGCCTACGCCCCAAAATCCACGCAATGGTCCCACCAGAATAACGCGACTGAGAACATAAAACCTCTATCGACAAAGTCATGTGGATGCACCATGGACCCACCAGAATAACGGGATAGAGGGGGTGTTGCGCGGCAATCCGGGATCTACAGCTGGACTAGTTACCCCGCCTACGCCCCGAACTGCGCACGCAACGGACAACATAACATACTGCAATGAATACAATGAATTCCACTTCAAATCTTTACCATTTCCAATAATCCAATGCCATTGGTCCCGATGACCAAAATCAGGGTAAACGATACATAAACGACCCTGCGTCAGTCGAAACATATGCAGGGTGACGCTGGACTCCACATAACACACGAGGAAACACAAATACCATTGCGTGGTTACAGTTGGTTTAAGGGGGGTCCATTATCATTGTCGATAAATCACAGTTTAAAGAAGTTTGTCAACAGCATTTAAACGCATTTGTCATTGTCACCAATGTCTGCAGCAGGATCCGGAGTAGGGATTTTATCACCTCTCGTAGAGTCACCACTGTCATTGCCTTCGTGAAGGCACAGCCTCTGGATAGGGCGTTGGTAGTGGCCCTTTGCCGTTCGTATCGTCACAGTCCTCGCAAGTCCGTCTTTGCTCGGATGTATTGCCGCGACTCGCGCCACAGGCCAGTGGACGCGGTCTTTGAGATCTTCTTTTACTAATACCATGTCGCCAACTGTGACATTCCTGTAGGTGTTGTTCCACTTCCTCCTGGTCCGGAGGGTTATGAGGTACTCCTGGGCCCAGATTCTCCACCAATGCGCTGCCAACGCTTGGGCCTTCTTCCAATTTGTATGTCTCGCGATATCGTTGGGATCCGGAAACATTGTCTCTGGGAGAACATGAGTTTTGGGTCTCCCCAGTAGGTGGTTAGGAGTGAGGGGCTCCAGGTCTGTGGGGTCGTCGCGGATAGGGACAATGGACCGGTTGTTCAGGGTAGCCGTGATCTCGCAGAATGTTGTGCGGAGGGTGTCATGGGTTACCCGGGTGTCTCCTAGTGCGACACGCATGGATCATTTTACTAAGTCGATCAGTTTCTCCCATACCCTGCTCGTATGGGGTGCTAATGGTGTCTGGAAATGCCACTGTATCTGGTGTTCCTTCCAGACTTGGGATGCGGTGTTATCGGTAAACCATCCCTCGATCGCCTCTCTAAGTTCTCTTTCTCCTCCCACAAAGTTTGTACCATTATCGGAGTACATGTGACGACATGTCCCATTGTTCGCCACGAACCTACGCAGAGCGTTGATGAATGCGTGTTGCGTAAGGTTTACCACAATGTCTAGGTAGATTGCTCTAGACCTAAGGCAGGTGAAAATGGCTCCCCAGCATTTGATGTTGGATCGTCGTTCGATGACCGTAAATGGTCCGAAACAGTCCACTCCGGTGACGTAGAACGGTGGGGAATCGGGCTGTAAACGGGTGGCTGGTAAGTCGGCCATCTTTTGTGTGAGTGGTGGCGCTATATATCTTCTGCAGGTAAAGCAACGTTTCAACACTTTCCGGATCAGTGGCTGGATGTGGGTGATCCAATATCTTTGTCTTATATTAGCTATAATCCAGTTCTGTCCTGCGTGATGGTTTTCCTCGTGACATTGTTGAATTAATAGCTTGGCTAGTGTCGAAGTTCCGGGCAGAAGCGCCGGGTATTTACCCTCATATTCGACTGGGGCGTTTGCCATCTGGGTATTCAGTCGGATCAGTCAGTCCTCTCCCATCATTGGTCTCAGTTGGTAGACTGGGCTGTCCGGTTTCAAGGTCTTGCCTGCACTGAGTTGTTCCCACTCATCGGGGAAACTTTCTCTCTGGACATATCCAACGATACACTTCTCTGCGATAATGAGTTCTTGTATACTCCGTTGAACTATCGGCTTGTTGTCTTTCCACCGTAGAAAGTTGCGAAGGGTTATAACGTGGTGGATGAGCCGTCTCATTGATGAAGTTCGCTCGATTAACAGATGTAAAGACGCTGCTGGTTGAATGATCGTCGCAACATTATAGTGCCTGCCCGAGTCCTTTGCAGGCTCAGTCAGAAAACTATAAATTTCCATTGCGTTGCTTCTATGGACTTTACGGATCTCTTTGTCGTCCTCGGAGTATTTTCCGCTATTGAGTTTAGGGTCGAATCGGGTACTCCATGTTAATTGTGGCTGTTGTAGGAATTCCGGGCCTGTAAGCCAGAGTTTACTTTTACCGAGTTGTTTTGGGGTGGCTCCTCGGCTTGATAAGTCCGCTGGATTTTCTTTCCCGTTTACGTGGTGCCACTGTTCTCGGCCGGTACACTGTTTTATCTCCGTGGCTCGGTTCGCAACAAACGTAGTGTGACGTCGGGATGGAGAGTGGAGATAGTAGAGAACGATACTCGAATCGACCCAGAAGTGTTGAGATTCGATGGGGATTCGTAGGTTCCGCATGACCATGCGGTTCTGTCTCACTGTCCATACTGCAGCCTGTAGCTCGAGTCTTGGAATCGTTGCTACGAATTCCCCGGATACTGTCTTAGCTTTAGAAAATAAAAAGCTCGTATCGCTGTTTCCATCGTTGCCTAGTCTTCGTAAGAAGGTGACCACGCCGATTTCGGTATTCGAAGCATCCGAGAAGGTATGGAGCTGGAAGATATCGGTGGGTAGTTTATCGAGGAAGAACGGTCAAGGGATCCGCATAAGATGTAGGTGTTCGAGCTGTTCCGTCCATTTTCTCCATTTGACGCTGAGGTGTGGGGGGAGTTCTTCATCCCATCCCAGTCCTTCTATCCATATTTCCTTAATCAGGTTCATTCCGGCCAAGGTTACCGGAGATATGAAATTTAGTGGGTCAAAGATTGCGCTTTTTATCGACAAACATCCCCTTTTCGTCATAGGCTTGGGTAGGGGTTTAAATTTGAAAATGAATTCGTCTGATTCTATGTTCCAGTACACGGTGTTCCACATCCTCCGAATACATTTTGTTGTTGTCCAGTCGGATGTCCTCCGGAAACTTTTCCATAAGTTTTTTGTCGTGGGATCTGAACTTCACGAGTGGGAAACCTCCTTTCTTTAAACATTCTACCATCCCCATTGCTAGCCGATATGCCTCGTCTACATTATCTGCACTGGCGCATCCATCATCCACGTAGAAGCATTGTCGGATGGTTTCTATGACGGTTGGAGGGAACTCGTTTTCGCGAAGATCCTGACGATCATACGCATTACATCTATATCCTTCATTGTAAGTTGACTAATCTCCTGTTGAGTTAGTGTTTTATCCGTCCATAGGATACATAGACAGTCTGAGTCCCTTGGTAGCGTACGAACCTGGTGAAACATGGCTTTGATGTCACAGGTGAATGCTATCCGGTTTTCCCTGAACCTGATCAATACGCCAATAAGTGTACTATATATGTTGGGCCCCGTATAAAGCTGACTGTTCAGGGATTCGCCTTGGTACATAGCAGCGGCATCATTAACTACTCGGATTTTACCGCCCTTCCGGGCTTCTACCACATAGTGGGTTGGAATATAATATGTTCTTTTACCCCCTTGCAGTTCATTCCGTGGTACCATTTCTGCTAATCCATCCTCGAGATATCCCTTGATTACGGTGTTATATTTCTCCTTTATCTCGGGTTGGTCATTCAGCCGGCGTAGAATCCCCTTAAGTCGCCTAAGGGCCATGTTGGCATTGTTTGCCATTGGTTTGCTTGGGTCCTTCCATAACATGGGTGAACACCAGTGTCCGTCGTTGAACGTGGCCTGGTCCAGGACATCCATACAATATTGATCCTCCTCGGACGGGTTTTCGTCCTTTTCAGCGAACTCTTGGGTCTCTAGATTAAAGTATTTAGTCATCTCTTGCTGGGTTTTTTCGGTCTTAAGAAATAAATCCTCATCGAGGTCTGTAGCTGAGCAATAACCCACGGATGTTGCATTTTCTTTAATCTGACATTTAGGAAGGTATGTATAGGTGTCGGTAGTCTCTTCCTTGATGCCGCAGAGTGTCCATCCCATTATTGTTCGTTCAGCGTAAAAGCCGTCATCCTGCTTTATAGATCGGGCGACATCTCCGGTGGGTATGTGTAGTTCCGGTGTATCAAGTCCGATCAGTAGGGTGATGCGGTTTACATCCAACGGCGGGCACCTTAGATCCACGTCGTCTTGGTCCAGCTGTATGAGGGGGGCATACTCGGCTGATTGTCAGAACCGCACTCGGAGGTCTGTGTGTACTAAGGCGTTCTTGATGGTCAGCTTAACCGTCTCGTAGCCCTTCATTACCCCTTCCATCTGGAGTTGCACCTCTCCGGATTCTACCTCTCTGTGGTCGGTGATAGTTTGTATGGGCCGTTTGCAAGGTTCATAGTCTAGGCCGAGTTGCTCGAGGAAATCCCGGTCGATGATGGTTCCATCCGACCCGTTATCAAGGAACGCGAGTGTCGTCAAGGATTTGCCGACTCCCTGAATTCTTACTGGGATTACTTTGGCGAAGACCATGTAACGGCGATTTATAAGGTTGATCGTGGCTGAGATATTCATCACTTGTGATGCGTTAGTGGAGATTTTAAACGGGTTGGTTTCACTCCGTTGGGTTGTCCGGGTTCCTTTAGAAACGTGGTTCATTTCTCCTCTTCGCTTGGCTTCAATCCGAAACGGGAGGGTGGTGAAGTCAAAGTTCGCTGGGATGTGGAGGAGCGTATGATGACGTAGGTCATTACAAACTGCACAACACGACCTTTGGTCGCAATCCCGAACGTAGTGACCTGTTCCAAGACACCGGAAGCATCCTCGGTGTTTCATAATCGCCTCGAAGCATGGGACGAGTTCGGCAAACTGGAACTTCCTGCAGAATTCAACTTTATGTTTCTCTCCACAATAGAGACAGAGAAGGGAGTTTGTGATGCCTTCCCTCTCGGGTGCCCAATTCGCAAGATAACACGCCCATTCCTCGGCTGATGTCGGTTCCTCGTAGTCTTCATCGTCGGAATCCTCGGCCATGGCGATAGCCATCGTGCTCACCGGAGGAGGACGGAATCTTGGCTTCTGAGTGGGTGTCTTATTCCTGGAGTTGCTCTCTATTGCGTCCAACTTGGCGAGACTCTGTTTCGAGAACATCGAGTCATTCATGGCTTCGGAGATATCGTCCAGGAATGCCGACATTTTGAGGAAGCTGGGATCTCGATCTGGATGTCTGCGCCAGAGATCTACGCATTTATAGGCCCACGAGGTTTAGAATGTTGTTCACCTGGTCCTCCTTATTTAAGGGTTTCAGAGTGTAGTAGGCATCCTTCATGGAATCTGAGAATTCCTGGATGTTCTGTGGGTCCCCTAGTGATCCCGCGTCTTGTATCAGTTTCTCTAGAGTTTTATTAATTATAGTCCCGGTATTTCCGTATCTTTTGTCTAGAGTTTTCCATGCGTCGTAGTATGCTTCATGAGAACCTCCCTCAAAACAAGCAATGATTCGGCATGGTTTGTCACCCAGGTATTGCGATAAATATACCAGTTTCTGTGCGTCGGCTATGTCCGTTGATCCAATCTGTGCAAAGAACCATTTCTTGAATCTGAGGTAATCAACGGGATCTCCTTCGAAGGTGCGGATCTCCATCTTGGGCATGGAGAGGCGGTTTTCCAATGCCCGGATAATGCCGACGTCGTCCGAACTGGAGTGGTTCGGAGGGTTATAGTTATTGGCACTCTCTCCCATACTCGATGGATCAATGATAGGTGGAGTTTTAATGATGACGTGACTACGGGTTTGTGGTGTGGATGTAAACGGGTTGTTGGATCGAGGAGTGGCGTCCCGTTCCGAGTCCCTTTCAGGCTCGTACTTGGGTACACTCGTTGCCGTGGGGTTGGATGGGAAATACGGTTCCTCATTTTTAAGCGTAACCGGTGGGGGATGGAACACCGGTGCTTGTGCCGATAGCGTAGACTGTATGGTAGGCGGGATCTCGGGTTTTGGTAGTTTCGCCGCTGTTGGTGTAAATGACTTCTCTAATTCCGGTACCGGGATTGGTTCATATTCCTGATCTATATCCCTTTCCCAGTCCTCATATAGTTGAATATCTCGTTCGATAAGTGCGGCTTCGTATTCCTCAAGTTTCGCAATATCCACATTCTTTTTGTGGGTGAGAATCGCTTGGGCCTCGGCGTGTTGTTTACGCATTTCTGCTTCCCATTTACGTTGTTCGATCTCTTGTCTGGCCTCTCGTTCACGTTGTTCAGCTTCCTGTTTGGCCTCTTGTTCATGTCGTTCAGCCTCCTGTTTGAGTTGTTTGGCCCGTTGTTCAGCCTCCTGTTTGTGTTGTTCGGCCCGTTGTTCAGCCTCTCGCTTACGTTGTTCAGTCTCCTGTTTGGCCTCTCGCTCACGTTGTTCAGCCTCCTGTTTTTGCATTTCGGCGGCTAATATATCTTGCTCGGTTCGCAGTTGAACATACTCATCTTCCATCCGAGCTTTGAGGGCTAATGCCTTCTGTTCTCGTAGCTGGTCTCGGAGAGGCTGACCCCCTTGAGAGCTGTGTGCTGAACCGGACACCGCGCTCCTAGCGCCGGAGTGCTGATTTCTAGAGGACCTCGTTCTCTTTCGATGTACTGCTGTCCTGGTGCTGGAGGTTCGCACCGATTCTGCGTCTGTTCTTTCAGCTCTCTTGTAGTACTGATCTTCGTAGCCTCTCACAAGGCTGAGGGTCCTCCGGTGTTGTTTGCGGAACTCATCTAGATGGACAACATGTTCTTCTAATCTGGGGTAGAAGAGAAAGCAATCTGGGAAAGTACAAGATTATATGCACTGGCTGGTCCTCACGGCAAAAGCAATGTCCTGCAAAGCGGAGGCGATTTTGTTCTAGTGTCAAGCTTGGGGGAACCAATTAGACACCTCCAATGTTATATAGTGTTTGGTTGGAGATGTGTGCATTGTACTAGACACAATGAACCCGGCGTGGTACTAGAGTGTTATAGGTACAGGTACACCCCCCCTCAAATTATTTTTACAAGCTAGTTTTTGCTATTTCTATTTATGAAATGTTCTAGAACATGAGATACATTTGATAAAAATTAATAAATGTTCTAGAAAAAATATTTTTTTGTCAAATTTAAAAAAAAGCTTAAAATGATGTTTTTGTTAGAATATTCGAATTTCTACAGCTAAGATTTGACTTTCGCCCAACAACTAGCTGAATTTCGTTGGAAGCTTCTACACAAAGAAAACCCATTTTCTGCTCTGTTGGATTTGATCAGAAAATATTACCCGCTGTCTGCTAAATAATAAATATTATACAGTATACGTATTCTAAGCATATCATTGATTTCTGAATATAATGTCCTCAATACAGTGAATTTTTTAATTTTAATTAGCTATTAAAAAAATCCTTGCTAACCCCCCCCCCCCCCCCCCCCTCCCCCTATTTTTTGAACTGTTCTAGAACAAAAACTATTTGTTCTAGAACAATTTATTTGTTCGTTTTTTTCTAGTTCTGAATAGCTAACATATTCTAGAACATTATTAAAAAATAAAAATAGTACTTTAATTTTTTTTAATTTTTTTAAATTGTTCTAGAACAAAAATTTTTTTTTCTAGAACATATATATATATTTATTTTAATAGCTAACATGTTCATAAAAAGAAATAGCAAAAACTAGCTAGTAAAAAAAAATTGAGGGCGGGTGTACCTATAACACACTAGTGCCCCATAGAGGAGTACTGGAACTACTGCTGCTCGAAATAATCGGACCTTAAGATTCCGATTAATTTTCGGTGACGTCCAAATCCTGGAAAGCCTGTTCAGGGCTGCCCATGCCTTTCCCTTTCAAATTTCAAACAATATGATAAAGATTTGTAGAAAAATCTGGGGGTTGGGGGGGTCCGTGTTTTCAGAAAATGACACTATACAGTATTACGGGACATGGTGTATCTGTATATACATATATAGTGATTGGTACTGTTAGAAATCTGGCCATGCAAGGAATCCAAATATGTATCACAGTCTGAATTTCGTCGTAAAATAGCTGAGTTATGAGTGTTCGAAATTTGCATGGTGTTGCGCCTGTGCGAGGTTAATTTATTATATTTAACAAATAAACCATATTCTGGAACACTTTCTTTATGTATGAATAGCTGCAGAATAGTATGATTAAGAGTTATTGCATTGCTGCCCAGCTACGTATGGGATAAAGAAAATGTTCTAGAATATGGTTTATTTGTTAAATAGAATAAATTAACCTTGCGCAGGTGTAAAACCATGCAACTTTACAGAATGCATCTCAGCTATTCTACGAGATTGTATTAGTATAGTATGTATAACCATTATTCTGCCTTTTTTATAGCTGTTTTATAGCAGTTTTTACTACCGGTATTGATTTATGTTCTGGAACGTATTGTGCACTCATTACATGACAAATTTTTGTGGTAGCTAGTGTTTTTGATGGTAGCTAGAGTTTTTATATACTGTATTATACTGTAGTAGCTACTTTTTTTACTTTGTTTTTGAGTGTTTTTTTGATAATGGTGATTGTTCTATAACCTTATTAGATTTTTTTTTAATGGTAGCTTGTGTTTTATTACTAGCTAGTATATCTTGTTCTTTTTACCCTCTGGCGCTAGAACTTTTTATAAGATATTAAAAAATTAAAAACTTATTTAAAACATTAAACACAACTGTGTGTTTGTGCGTTATAAGTTCTATATTCAAAATTCTGCAGTTGTTTCTAAGAGGTCTAATTATTTAAAATGATGATTTTTTTTAAATAAGGCTCACACCCCCCCTCACACGGAGCAACTTGTTTCAGCAAATTGTTGCTGCCCCCCCCCCCCCCCCCCCCCCCTCACACACAAAAACTTGTTGCTCAAGAAACTAACAACTATTTCAAAACAAATAGCTAACATGTCCAGTTATTTATTTATATATAATATCAAATCACACAAATTATCGAATATTAGCTAATATAAAAATTGCTTGATGTAAAAAAGGTTTTTAAAAAAGTTGCTGGGAATATAACAGAGAGACAAGACAGAGATAGATAAACAAGTTTCCGAAACAAGTTGCAGCAACTTGTTGTTGGACTCCTCACACACAGAAACAAGTTTCAGAAACAAGTTGCAGCAAACAAGTATTTCTGTGTGTGAGGGGGTCCAGCAACAAGTTTCAGAAACAAGTTGCAGAAACAAGTTGCTCCGTGTGAGGGGGGCCTAAAGGATGATTCATGTACTAGTCTTATTTTTTTTCAAAAATGTTCTAGAACAAAAAAAGTGTTCTAGAAAAAAAAATGTATCAAAATTGGGTACTACTTCGTCATGTAGACACCCCCTGGTATTTTTTTTACCTGGCACTTTTTGTGTGTTTTTAGTGTTTTTTGATATTGATGAATGTTGAACATTAAGCCTAGTAGATATATTTTTTTATGGTAGCTAGTGTTTTTATTACCAGCTAGTACCGGTATTTTTGGAAATTATAAAAATACGGTATTTTTTTTATTTTTGTTACCGGTATTGCTATTTCTTAACCATTTTTTTATCACTTTTTTACGACTCTTAATGGTATTTTATTATGGTAGCTAGTGTTTTTTTTGCTAGCTACTGTAGTATTTTTTGAAAATAAAAAATTTTACTTTATTTTGTTAACATTAATAGTTATGACCCTATTATGACCGACAAACGTAGCTATGGTGTGTTTATGGAGCTAGTGAATTATTTACTAGCTATTTATTAGCTAACTATTGCTAGTAATAGTATGTATTTAAAATGTTTAAAACTTATTTTTTTTATATATTGCGTATGTGTATACCGGTATACTGTATGTGTTGTTGGTTGGTTAACCTAAATTATTACCGTAGATAATAGCTGGATCGCATTCAGGGACACTCTGATTTTAATAGAAGCTTAAACTGTTATAATATCATCAATATATTTTATCATTAATATCTGCAATGCCGGTAGTTTAGGCATACATCTGAAATATCAATGTTTTAACATTTTTTTATAATTTCAAAAAAATAATACTAGCTAGTAAAAAAAAAACACTCGCTACTTAATAAATAATATCTTGTAAATGTTCACGAACACTTAACCAATAACAAAAATAAAAAAAATACCATATTTTTAAAATTTCAAAAAATACTAGCTAGTAAAAAAACACTAGCTACCATAAAAAATATATCTACTTCTAGAACGAGTTCTAGAACATTTACCAATATCTAAAAATCATTATAAAACACAAAAATTGACAGTTAAAAAACATCGGCAAGGGGTGTCGACATGACGAAGTAGTACCCAAAATTGATAGCTAACACATGTTCTATAACAGGTACTGGTTCAGTATGCGTACACCCCCCACCATATTTTATCTACTAGCTACAGTAGTTTTTCATAATTTCTTTTTTTAATGTACCAGAACATGTTAGACATTTTATTTTGAAAATATTAATGTTCTAGAAGAAAATTGTTTTGTTCTAGAACAATTTTTGTACAAAAGCCGGGTTTGTATTTAAAAAGCATGGGGTGGTTATAAAACGTGTATAAAATAGATAAAATAATTTTTTTTTATATTTTGAAATTTTCCAATTAAATTATGATGATAGCTAGTAAAATTTATGATAGAATCAATAAAAGCAAAGATAACAGCAATTTTTTAAGAAAAAAATTTTCAATTTCTAATTTTTCACGAGCTAATAAAAAGTACTAGTTAACACAAAATCAAAATTTCTAGCTACCATCTTACGGTAATACTGCGATAGCTATCTTCATTTTTGAAATTTTTTTAATCGTTTTTATTGACAATATTATTGCAAAAATTAGAATAAGTTACTTAGGTCTAGTAATTGTTCTTGATTAGTTGTATTAATCCATGTAATGGAGTATCTCTATTAAGACCCCTCCATCGGAACTCGCTCAGATGGTTATTCAGTAGCTTTTTAGTTGTGCCTTTCTTTGTTTGCCTAATATTTAACTTTGCATGCCCCCACCACATGCACTCAATTCTTTGGGTGTTTGCCCCTGTATCTTAGTTTTTTTTCTTTGTTAACAAAGCGCCCTTTTCCATTTTTACTGTGATTGACCCACAAATGTTTGTAAATATCACTCCCATCGTGGCATTTCCATGGGTCTCGCTTATTGGTAATTCCGACTCTTCGGCCGCAAAAGTAATAAATAACGCTCTCTTCTGTTGCCAATAAAAATGCTATTTCGATGTCAGTGCCGTTAATGTCATTAAGAAAAATAATAACGAACACGTTTATTAAAATGTTCTAGAGTAAAAACCATAGTTATTAAACATATTTTAAGAATTACAAAAATTGGAGATAGCTATCACAGTAATTTTTTTTTTTTTTTTTATTTTATTATTTTTTATTAATTATATTTTTAATTTAAACTTCATGATAAAAGTCATTTATTTTCGCATGAAAAAAAATTTTTCAGTATGCGTTGCGTACACCCCCCACCAAATTTTTTGTACTTATTAGTTTTTGAAAATTTCGTTTTTCTATTGTTCTAGAAATTGATAGCTACAGTATTTGTTCATAAAAAGTAGTGTTCTAGAACAAATATTTTTTTCTGTAACATATTTTTAGAAAAAAAATCATGGTTTGTATTAAAATCTTATGAGTTCATTGTATCAACAGTATTTAAGAATTTTAATGAATCTCTGGCAACATTATTCTAGAACATTAAAACTAATACATTTTCGATTGGCTATATTTAAGGGATTTAAGATTAGCTACATTTAAGTGTATAGGAAATTATCGCAGTTGTGTCAATAACAAATAAAAAGAAGTCAAATAATAGAGAGTCTAGTCATATCGTTTTATATTACTTTTAATGACTGTAATATACAAAGCTATATTTCTATCGAAATCTATTTGTTAATAAATTAAAATTTATTAGCTACCATAAATCTTACTATACATCATCATAATTTAATTGAAAAATTTCAAAATATTAAAAAAAGTATTTATTTATTTTATACATGTTTTCTAACTATCCCATTCTTTTTAAATACAAATCTGGCTTTTGTCTAAAAAGTGTTCTAGAACAAAAAATATTTGTTCTAGAACATTAATTTTTTCAAAATAAAATAGCGAACATGTTCTGGTACATTTAAAAAAAAGAAATTCACAAAAATTAGCTAGTAGATAAAATTTGGTGGTGGGTGTGTAGCAGTACCCTATAAAAAAATTTATAAAAAAGTTGAAAAAATTAGCTTGTATAAAAAATAAAAAATGTTTTCTAGAACAAAAATATTTATCAAAATTGATAGATAGCACATCTTCTATAGGGCTTATCATTTATAAAAAAAAATATCAAAAATTAGCAAGTATAAAAAATCTGGTCAATGGGTGGGTACCCAACGTGTACCAATGCCATATTTTTTATTTTGTTTGTTTTTCGAAATTCTGTCACAAAAAATGTTAATTTTTGCAAAGTTTACTGCCGTGTGTTATTTTTAACTATTTGGTTGTTCGTCTTTCATTGTGTTACACTGTGTAAAACAATTGTGTGAAACATTGTGTTTTTACTGGCAAATTATGAAGCAGGGCAAAGGCGAATATAAATAATATGGTAATTGTTTAATCTTGTGGAATGTTTATTGTTTATAATGTGATGATGAGTGTTATATATTATGTATGTAGATGACGCTGACGCAGTGTGAATTCTTTTACAGCTGATTCTCTAACTGTCTGGGAGTCGGCTTTGGATCGATTATTGGCAAATATGTTTATGAGAGAGCGAAAAATAATTATTTTAATTTGTTCGTTATGGGAAGGGCAGTTGATTTCGTACAATAGGGATAATTATCACATAGTTTGGTTAGAGTCGAAATTGTCGCTTTGCGGAACTGAGGGGTTTTTTCAAAGAAATCTTCAACGGTTATTAAAATTGTAAACGTTTCTTTAACAAATGCGCATAAACTGTCTTGCGAGTCTTCCCTTCCCATGTCAAGCAAACTGTGGTAAAGTGAGTTGGTTGGTAAAGTGAGACAGTTTCATTTTGTAAAACTGCCGAACAGTTTTGGCACCCTTTCTGTTGATAACATTGTGGGTAAGAAATCCCCAAACGCATTTTAGAATTTCACGTGTGTCTAAATCAAAATCAATTTCATTTCTACTTTCAGCAGCAATACAAATTGATTCCTAATTATTTTCAGGTTTACTTGATAAAACTCTAATGGAACTGTTTGTATATATAGTAGGTCATGGTTGACATAATATAAAAATGCTCGTACATTGTAAATAGTTTTTGAATTAAACATTACAATGCTGCATAGATGTGTGCAATGGTTCTCAGTGAGAGGGACCCGTCATTTGAAGATATGTCTAGCTGGATTCATGCTCTTTATGCCTTTCATGGTTTATTTCATATCAGAAGTCATACACCATGATAATATTGATAATAGTTACATCTTATACAGCGCATCTGATAATTTTGATGATTCCTTACCTCAATGCACATGGCTGAATAACTTACATCTTTACAAACTGTTTCCTGTAGACTTAGTCTACACCTGGGTGAATGGTTCAGACCCTGATATGTTAGAAGAACTGGAGAGAGTCCGAAGGGAATTGGAATGGGAGATGAACATGGAAGGGAGGGTGAGGAGTCACCAATCGAACCTCGAGGATCGCACAAGTTCCAGCCGTTTCTATGACAACGAGGAGTTGCGATACTCCCTACGTTCTGTTGACCTGTATGCCCCGTGGGTACGACACATTTACATCGTGACCAATGGGCAAATCCCATACTGGTTGGACCTTAGCAATCACCGAGTTACGTTAGTAACTCACAAGGAGATATTTGCAAACAAGTCGAATCTTCCCACCTTCGGTTCCCCCGCCATAGAGTCGCAACTTCATCGCATTCCAGGTATCTCCGAAAACTTCCTCTACCTCAACGATGATTTTATGTTTGGTGCGCCAATCTGGCCCTCAGACTTTATCACACGCACCAATGGACTGCGTATCTACAAGACGGATTCTAAATCTCAAAAAAAACCCAACATGCCATTCGGCAATTTCTTAAATAGTGTGGCTTATGTGAATGAATTATATAACAAAATGTTCGGGGTCAAGACCCGCTACATTATGACGCATACACCTTTATTTGTCAATAATCGAATTATAGAGGAACTACATGAAATCTTTCATGAAGAATTCCTTAAAACAGCTTCCCATAAACTACGTCATGATGAAGATATGCAATTTGCCTTCTCCTACTCCAACTATGTGATGGAAGCCAAAATGGAAGTTGATTTTCGACAAGTTTTTGATAATATTGACGCAGACGACTCCGGAGTGCTATCCAACAGAGAGTTGAGAGTGCTCGCTAGCACACTTTACCCAATACCACTGGCAGACTCAAGTCCAACCAAAATGGAAAATGTCATATCCGACTGTATTCAAAGTAACACAGATAAGTCATTGCAACTAGACAAGAGAAAGGACAGCAACTCAATCAGCCGAACAGTATCTAAAGGAATCTTCCTTTCATGTAAACCTCTACTAATGATGATAAGTAATTCCTCTATCTACAGCAGTTGCAATAAATATCAGTTCGAAGCCATGTCAGCCTACCACGAGCAATATGTGTATTTAACAAACAGCGTTTCCAATACAAAAAAACAAATGGACGAACTCCGTCGTCACACTAAGAAGTTTATTTGCATTAATGATGGCGTCGATCAAAACAAACCCAATGCCCACATTGTTAAGGGAATCGTGAGGGAACTCTTGGAGTCTCTATACCCAAAACCGTCCCAGTTCGAACTGTTGCAACACTAGGAAATGCAAATGGAAATTGGTTTGCGGTATTCGAATGGAACAGTTACATCAATAAAATAATGCTTTTTCGGTACTAACGTACATTATTGACCGGTTGTTTTGTTGTTTTTCCTGTTGTTTTAACACGAGGAGTAGGAACCAGGCCGAGGTATTAACTACAGTACCGGTACTACAATGAAACTACAATAATAGATTCTAAAAAGGGTTTAGTTTGGGGGGTCCAGTATAGAAAATGGGGCTTGGTCTTTTTGGGGTTAAACAAATATGAATGTTTATTTTTCTAACGATTAGACAAAAAGCCTAAGGTAAATCAACATGGCAAACATAGACATGTTATCAACATGACGTTATACAGTAGTATAATATAAAAACAATTAATATTATTATTATACATCGCTGCAACAAATTGATTTAGTGTATACAGAAACCTTCAAAATTAAAGAGTAGTGATTAATTCATTATAGTTTTTGTACAAAATGTGTGGAATGGGACAACTCAATATCAAGTATGAATTGGTGGATATAGTCTTGACATTTTCTAAAATAACTCAAGAACTAATGACTCTACTCTTATTTTAAAGGCGTCTACACCCACCACATCGATCATTTCTGTGATGTGTATATTCTTGATTCCTTGAGATAATTCAAAATATAATTTTTTGAGGATTCGTCCATATCGCATCAAGATGGTAATAATGTAGACTTGTGCCGTACTTCACATTTTCTGCAATATCTCAAGAACTATTCGCTCTACGTTTGTTTTGAAGTTGTCTACCCCCACTAAATCGGAATTTGCGGTTCTAATGAGCATAATATTAATGCAGTACGAGAACTCAAAGTTGGCTATCGCGAAAATTGAGAATTATCACCACTTGCGCCAAATGGTAGGTTCTGTCCATGTGCTCGTGGCACTAAGTTCCCTTGATCCAAAAATTAAAATTTTGGTATCTAACTAAGTTTGGACCCATTTGATGACATTTGATGCATGCAGGAAGTTCTTTCATTAATGATCTTTCATTAATGTGTTATATTGTTATAATTTTAATTGTGGTGCATTGTGAAGGCTCAAAATTTCAACCCCCTTGGGATCCGTCAAGATATCGATGAAATTTAGAGAAATTTTTTTTGCCTTAATTTTTTACCATATGGCAAATTCTGCGCACCGGTAGAACAACGAAATCGAAAAAAAGTAAAAAACGCACCACCCTACTGTACCAAGCGCCCACCAAGTGCCCCATACAATATACCATCTGTACCAAACGCGCACCAACTGTACCATATACTACCCCACCTGCACCAAACGCCCACCAATTGCCCCATACACTATCTCATATGTACCAAACGCCTACCAACTCTAACATATACTACCCCACCTGTAACAAACGCCCACCAATTGACCCAAACAATATCCCATCTGCACCAAATGCCCACCAAGTGCCCCATATAATATACCATCTGTAACAAACGCCAATCAATTGTCCCATACAATATCCCATCTGTGCCAAACGCCCACCAAGTGCCCCAAACAATATCAAGTCTATACCAAACTCGAACCAAGTGCCCCATACAATATACCATCTGTACCAAACGCCCACCAATTGCCCCATACAATATTCCATCTGAACCAAACGCCCACCAATTGCCCCATACAATATACCATCTTTACCAATCGCCCACCAAGTGCCCCATACAATATACCATCTGTACCAAACGCACACCAATTGCCCCATAAAATATCCCATCTGTACTAAACGCCCACCATGTGCCCCATACAATATCCCATATGTACAAACGCCCACCAAGTGCCCCATACAATATACCATCTGTACCAAACGCGCAACAACTGTACCATATACTTCCCCACCTGCACCAAACGCCCACCAATTGCCCCATACACTATCTCATCTGTACCAAACGCCTACCAACTCTACCATATACTACCCCGCCTGTAACAAACGCCCATCAATTGACCCAAACAATATCCCATCTTTACCAAACGCCCACCAAGTGCCCCATACAATATACCATCTGTATCAAACGCACACCAATTACCCCATAAAATATCCCATCTGTACTAAACGCCCACCATGTGCATCATACATTATACCATATATACCAAACGCCCACCAAGTGCTCCATACAATATACCATCTGTACCAAACGCGCACCAACTGTACCATATACTACCCCACCTGCACCAAACGCCCACCAATTGCCCCATACACTATCTCATATGTACCAAACGCCTACCAACTCTAACATATACTACCCCACCTGTAACAAACGCCCACCAATTGACCCAAACAATATCCCATCTGCACCAAATGCCCACCAAGTGCCCCATATAATATACCATCTGTAACAAACGCCAATCAATTGCCCCATACAATATCCCATCTGTGCCAAACGCCCACCAAGTGCCCCAAACAATATCAAGTCTATACCAAACTCGAACCAAGTGCCCCATACAATATACCATCTGTACCAAACGCCCACCAATTGCCCCATACAATATCCCATCTGAACCAAACGCCCACCAATTGCCCCATACAATATACCATCTTTACCAATCGCCCACCAAGTGCCCCATACAATATACCATCTGTACCAAACGCACACCAATTGCCCCATAAAATATCCCATCTGTACTAAACGCCCACCATGTGCCCCATACAATATCCCATATGTACAAACGCCCACCAAGTGCCCCATACAATATACCATCTGTACCAAACGCGCAACAACTGTACCATATACTTCCCCACCTGCACCAAACGCCCACCAATTGCCCCATACACTATCTCATCTGTACCAAACGCCTACCAACTCTACCATATACTACCCCGCCTGTAACAAACGCCCATCAATTGACCCAAACAATATCCCATCTTTACCAAACGCCCACCAAGTGCCCCATACAATATACCATCTGTATCAAACGCACACCAATTACCCCATAAAATATCCCATCTGTACTAAACGCCCACCATGTGCATCATACATTATACCATATATACCAAACGCCCACCAAGTGCCCCATACAATATACCATCTGTACCAAACGCCCACCAATTGCCCCATACAATATCCCATCTGTACCAAACGCCAACCAAGTGCCCCATACAATATCCCATCTGTACCAAACGCTCACCAATTGCCCCATACAATATACCTACTGAATCAAACGCCCACCAATTGCCCCATACAATATCCCGTCTGTACTAAACGCACGCCCAAAAAGTGCCCCATACAATAAACCATCTGAACCAAACGCCAACCAATTGCCCCTTACAATATCCCAACTGAACCAAACGCCAACCAAGTGCCCCATACACTATCCATGTACCAAATGCCTACCAACTGTCCCACACACTATCCCATCTGTACCAAACGCCTACCAACTGTCCCACACACTATCCCTTCTGTACCAAACGCCTACCAATTGTCCCATACACTATCCCTGTACCAAATGCCTACCAACTGTCCCATTCACTATCCCATCTGTACCAAACGCCTACCAACTGTCCCACATACTATCCCATCTGTACCAAACGCCTACCAACTGTCCCACACAATATCACATCTGTACCAAACGCCTACCAACTGTCCCACATACTATCCATGTACCAAACGCCTACCAACTGTCCCACACACTATCATTGTACCAAACGCCTACCAACTGTCCCACACACTATCCCTGTACCAAACGCCTACCAACTGTCCCATACACTGTCGCTGTACCAAACGCCTACCAACTGTCCCATTCTCTAGCCCATCTGTACCAAACGCCTACCAACTGTCCCACACAATATCCCATCTATATCAAACGCCAACCAACTGTACCATACACTATCCCATCTGTACCAAACGCCTACCAACTATCCCATACAATATCCCATCTGTACCAAACGCCTACCAAATGTACCATACACTATCCCATCTGTACCAAACACCTACCAACTGTCCCATACAATATCCCAACTGAACCAAACGCCAACCAAGTGCCCCATACACTATCCATGTACCAAATGCCTACAAACTGTCCCACACACTATCCCTGTACCAAACGCCCACCAATTGCCCCATACAATATGCCAACTGAACCAAACTCAAACCAAGTGCCCCATACACTATCCCTATGCCAAACGCCTACCAACTGTCCCATTCACTATCCCATCTGTACCAAACGCATACCAACTGTCCCACATACTATCCCATCTGTACCAAACGCCTACCAACTGTCCCACACAATATCCCATCTGTACCAAACGCCTACCAACTGTCGCACATACTATCCATGTACCAAACGCCTACCAACTGTCCCACACACTTTCATTGTACCAAACGCCTACCAACTGTCCCACACACTATCCCTGTACCAAACGCCTACCAACTGTCCCACACACTATCCCTGTACCAAACGCCTACCAACTGTCCCACACAATATCCCATCTGTACCAAACGCCTACCAACTGTCGCACATACTATCCATGTACCAAACGCCTACCAACTGTCCCACACACTATCATTGTACCAAACGCCTACCAACTGTCCCACACACTGTCGCTGTACCAAACGCCTACCAACTGTCCCATTCTCTATCCCATCTGTATCAAAAGGCCTACCAACTGTCTCACACACTAGCCCATCTGTACCAAACCATTACCATTATTCCGGGATAGGCCCGGCCCTTTATTATCCGAAATATATAATAATATTAAAAATAATTAGTCAACTCCCAATGATGAATTATTTCACTATAGGATAGCATTTGTAGTATAACGTAAAAACTTTCGAAAATCCGACGCATTTTGATTAAGTTACAGTAATGTAATATGCCTATTCATATCAGTACACATAAACCCCTAGTTAATCTCGTGGCGTAGTGGTCAGATGGTTAAGGCGTTGGTTGCATTACACATAGTTTACGAGTTCGAATCCCAGTCGGGAAATTTGCGTTTTGGGGGCAATTTATTTTCATTTGATACAAATTGACAAACCAATGAGGTGCGTACAACACATGGAACGATGAGTTGGGCCAATCATAGGGCATGGAATATCTTATTGCTCCAATGTGAGGCCATGGAATACTCTGGAAAGTTCTAGTGGATTCTATGTCCCAGATTTAGTATATAAAGGCTGGTTTGCCTTCGGTTATCACTCTTGTAATATCACTCACTACCTTAGTTTACTTGCCTCAAGCTTGTCTTCACTTCGTTAAAACTTAGTTTATTATGTTTCTTGTTGAAACTATTTGGCAATTCTGTTTGATAAAGTTTTGTAAACTGTAAATATACTATAAACTTCTGAACATGCACTTTTCTGAACGTCCAACTACAATGCAATACAATGCGCAACTTCAGACGTATCTCCAAAAGGGATACGCCATTAGGATGTTAAATCCCGAGGTAACCACAGATCAGACATATTACCTGCCACATCATTTTGTTCGACACCCGGACAAACCTGGCAAGGTGCATGTAGTCAACGACTGCGCCGCGCTTTACCAAGGGATGTCTATGAACAGCGAATTGATGGACGGGCCGAATATGAATAATTATCTCATGGGAGTCCTAATGCGTTTTAGACAACGCAAAGTGGCTTTCACCTGTGACGTAGAGGCCATGTTTCACAAGGTTAAGGCTTTGGAGCGGGACAGGGACAGCTTGAGGTTTCTTTGGTATCCGGACGGAAATTTAGAACTTCCGCCAGAAACTTACCAAATGCAGGTAAGAGTTTTCGGAGCCAGGGACAGCCCCAACTGCACCATGTACGCCTTAAAGCAGACCGCATTGGACAGACAAGACCAATTTGACCCAGAAGTAGTTTGGGCAGTGGAACGAGATTTCTACGTGGATGACGGCCTCAAGAGTTGTGACACTTTGGAGCGCGCTACGACCGTAGCACACCAACTCCAGGATTGTCTCGCTGAGGTCGGATTCCGCCTGACGAAATTCGCTTCCAACGAACCCGAATTAGTGAACTCATTTGACCCGACTGATCGCAGTGGAGGTGACTTGGACTTAGACCTAGAACCTCTACCGACGACTAAAGTATTAGGACTTAGTTGGGACCCTAACACCGACAATTTTAGGGTACATGTAAGGTCCAACGACCAGACTAGACCTCTCACTAAGAGGACTTGCTTATCGACCATGAGTCGATTGTATGACCCATTGTGTTTCATTAGTCCAGTGATCCTACATGCTAGGATCATACTCCGCAGCATTTGGCAAGCCGGACTGGAATGGGACGACCCCATTCCAGAAAGGTTAGCTGAGCAATGGAGGGACTGGGAAGCCCAACTGATGTTCCTACAAGACTATACCATACCAAGGGTATACTTTTCTTTGCAGACCACCTTTCATGCCGATTTAGAGCTTCACAGCTTTAGTGACGCTAGCAAGGATGGATTGGGGGTTACTGTACCCTCTTACTAACTAGTTCTACAACTCCTACTACCGGTACTAAGTACCCTCTTACTAACTAGTTCTACAACCAACTACTACTCTTACTAACCGGTACTACGTACCCTCTTACTAACTTCCAACTCCACTAACTCTTACAAACCGGTACTACGTACCCTCTTACTAACTTCTAACTCTCCCAACTAACGGTACTACATACCCTCTCACTAACTTCTAACTCCACCAACTCTTACTAACCGGTACTACGTACCCTCTTACTAACTTCTAACTCCACTAACTCTTACTAACTAATGGTACTACGTACCCTCCTACTACTAACTAACTATCTAACTAATGGTACTACATACCCTCTTACTGCTTAACTCCCTATCTAACTAACGGTACTACGTACCCTCTTACTACTAACTCTTACTAACTTCTATCTGCCTACTTACTGCGTTCCTATTATGTACTATTACTTTCTATTATTTTATTTTATTTTTTTTTATGTGTGGGAAGGGCGTCTCGCCCTCAATCCCACCCCCCTCAGTCCAAAACTTGGACGACTAAACTCTACTCGACTAAGGTGCGCCCTCTAGCAGGCAGCACTTTCCTACAGCTCTCATGTAGGTCTTTCTATCTTTCGCTCCTATCTTGCCACCTATCCGCACTTCTACCGATTGGACACTTCCGTCCTCATCGGTGTAAGTGCCCACAACTCTCGCCAACTGCAATTGGTTGTTGATGATAGTATCGTCCGTGACGATCACCAGATCACCCTCCTTTAACTCTCTATTTGTATTTCTCCACTTGCTTCTCCTATGAAGCATGGGTAGATATTCCTCGACCCACCTCCGCGCTTATCGCCTTGGCGACTTTCCAACTCTGTCGGGTGTGTATATCATCTGGGTCTACACCCCGCATGTCGATGGTCGCTGGCCTTTCCATTAGAAAGTGACTGGGTGTCAGCACATCTAATGACTCTGGATCATCATTTTCTGGATATAGCGGTCTGCTATTAATGATACCCTCACACTTTGCTAGTACCGTCCTCAGTATGTCCTCTGTTACCATGTGGGTGTTCATCAACTTCGTCATCAGACGCTTTGAACTACCCACGAGTCTCTCGACGCATCCTAGAGTATGCGGAGCATACGGCATCCTCCTCTCCCACTTCACCTGTCGTCTTCTCATGGCTGCCCTAACTTCCTCCCCTTCCAGGATATCAAAGGCCTCTGCCATCTCGTTCTCTGCCCCCACAAAGTTGGTTCCGTTGTCGGAGTATATTACTGCGATTGTCCCACCTTTGCGGTCTCTAAACCTTTCTGGGGCATTGATGAATGCCGATGTGGTTGCATCTTGGGCGAGTTCTATCCCTACCGCCCGCGTGTTGTTGCACACGAAGATAATGCCGTAGTGTTTCTCCGTGTGTCGCATCACCTTAATCTTTATCGGCCCAAACATATCCACACTGCAGTGCGTGAATGGCGGGTCGTGCTGTCTCACCCTACTGGCCAGTAGTGGCGCCATCTCCTGTATGGCTCGCTCCTTCTTCATTCGTCGGCAGGTCTGGCACTGCCCCACTACCGCCTTTACCTTCTTCCTCAACTGTTTGACCCAAAAGGTCCTTCGTATCTCCGTGAGGGTCCGGTTGGTGCCCCCGTCCCAGATAATCTGGTGGACTATTGGCGATCCATTAGGGATGATGATGGGCTTTGGCGGAATGATAATACTGTTGTTGTTTAACACCCTAGAGTTCATTACTAAGATCCCGTCATCATTGAGTTGTGGCGACAGCGCGATCAGCTCTCTGTCCCGTCGGAGATGCTGTTGTTTACCGACGCGTTCCACCTCGTCGCCGTAATTCTTTCTCTGTTTGTAGCGGATAACGGCCTTGGCCGCTCCCTCCCAATGGTTGTTCTAATTTTTACGTCTTTGCCGACTCCCTTGAGGAAATCCCCGAAGGCTCTCCAGTACGCCACTAACTTCTTGGTCTTGTACCAACTAGAGCTGTAGCTAAGGAGTTTGTCAGTCGGGTAATCGCATAGTTCTTCCGGTTTTGGTTGCACGTCCCTTATCTCCCTCACCATCTGGCTGTATATCTCTTCACCCTCTGAATCTCCACCCTCTTCCTCTAATGTTACTTCCCCTGAGCCCGTGTCCACCTTTCTCATCGGCGGCCAGGCTGTCTTATTGTTCAGAAATTGCAGCCGGTGCTGCCACAATACTTCCTTCTTCAAGAAAGTGTGGCGTGCCACGCCCCTCGATAACAAGTCCGCTGGGTTCTCGTCCGTTGGGCAGTAGTGCCACCTTTCTAACTCTGTCGTTGCCCTTATTTCGTCCACCCTGTTTGCGAAGAATATAGGGTATCTCGTCCTTTTGTTATGTAGCCAACCAAGCACTGCCATGGAGTCCGTCCAGTAGTGTGTCTCCACTATGTTGGGAATAGCGTCCATCAAGTAGGCTGTGGCCCTAACTCCTAACCTCGCAGCTGTCAACTCGAGTTTCGGAACCGATGCTGAATCTGGCGACGTCAACTTCGCTTTGCTGAATGCGAGTCTGGGCTTGTGAGCCCCCTCTCGTTGTACTAAGTAGAGTGCCGCTCCGTATGCCTCTAATGACGCATCGGAGAACATGTGTAGATCCAGATTCATCATGTCCCCATCCGTGAAATACATGCGTGGCATGCTGTATGTTCCCATCTGCTCTAAACTCTCTGTCCACTTGCACCACTGCTTGCTGATCTCTTCCGGTACCTCTGTGTCCCACTCCTCCTTTAGTTTGTATACTTTCTTAAGTATCTGTTTCCCCGTAACTAGTAACGAGGATGCTAGGCCTAGGGGGTCGTATATCCTTGCTATGTACGACACGTAGCCCCTCTTTGTGTGGATGTCTGAGCCCTCCTGGCTCAATTTGTACTTTAGTTCGTCTGTCTCTCTGTTCCAAACGATCCCTAGTGCCTTCTGTTGGGACTCTATCCTCTTATTCGCCATGTCCTGTCCCTTGGCTGTCGTGGGATTATCCATGGTCGATTCTGGCCTCCTGTCCTCTATGGCTTTGATAAATTCCTCCGAACTGGATTGGAACTTGTTTAGGTTAAAGCCGGATCCTTTAAGGATGTTGTGAACCTCGCGCCCTGTATCCAGTAGTTCCTTAACCGTGTTTCCAGACTCCATTCCGTCGTCTACATAGAAGCTGCGTCGAATCATATCGACAGCTTTGGCGCTGTATCTCTCTTCGTTCCCTTCTACTGTGTCTCTTACGGCCACAGTCGTCGTAAATTAGGACGACTTGGCTCCCATATTCTGCAACACCATCTTGTACATCGGTATGGTCGGCGGTTCCTCGTCGCCGTTGTACCATAGGAAGCGCTGACTGTCGCTATCCTCTTCCGTTACACGGACTTGGTTGAACATGCCTTCGATGTCGCAGGTGAAGGCGTGTTTCCCGTTCCTGAATCTGAGTAGGACCTCGATCCCTGAGTTATAGATATTGGGACCCTCCAGCAGATAATCGTTTAGGCATTTGCCGTTGGTCTTAGCCGATGCGTCAACTACCATCCGCAGTTTACCTTTCTTCGGGTCTACAGCCATGTGGAGTGGCAGGTAGTAGGTCCTATCCGTGTTCGGTTCACCGACCGGTAACTCCACGGCCCATCCTTTCTCGACATACTTGTTAATCGTCTTATGTATGTACTCATTTTTTTCAGGGCGCCGTTTCAGCATTTGCTTCAACTTGCGAAGCCTCGTGAGTACCATTCCTTTGTTGTCGGGTAACGGTAGTTTTGGTAGTTTCCATACCATCCCTATGGTATACCGCCCCTCGTCGCATCTCATCGACTCCTTTACACTTTGTAAAGCCTGCTTGACTTCTACCGAGGTTCCGACCCCGGTCTCTTTCAACCCCTCAAAATCCTGCCTGAGCAGTCTCCTGAGCTGCTCCTCTGCTCTCTCATCTCCCATCTCTCGCATAGTTTCCGCGAACATGCACCCTGATGTCTCTGACATCCTAAATGGTACCTTGGTTTTAATTGGGCCGCTCAGCGTCCACCTGAATGGTATTAAAATCGCCACCGGGTCACACTGCCTGTCTTCGCCGAAGACCATTTGCATTCTCTCGTGGGCCGTCGGGCAGTCCATTCCTATTATGATGGATACCTTCCTAACGTCCACCTCTGGGATTGAGAAGTCGATACTGTCCAGGAATTTGTATTGTTCGACCTCAATGTTGGTTGGTCGCCTGGCGTTGATATTTATCGACTCTATCACCTGGATGGGGTCGATGGTCGCCCCATAGCTGGTAAATACTACTCGAGCCAGCCTCGCTCTCTGACAGCCCCATCTGTGCCAGTTCTAGTCGGTGCTTCTGTTTGGCTTGATATTGCATAAGCCCCATCAACCGGGCGTGCATATCATCCCGCACACGCTTTCCCGTTATTTCTCTCTCTCTATCCTCTCGTGAACTCTGATCGGCTAACACCGCCTCTCTCGCAAGTCTCTCAAGTTGTCTCGCCTCGCGCTCTTTTCGCTCACTCTCTTCTCTCGCCCCACGCTCTTTGCGTTCTTTCTCCTCTCTCCCCTCACGCTCTCTACGTTCATTCTCCGCTCTCGCCTCGCGCTCTTTACGTTCACTCTCCGCCCTCTCCCCTCTCGCCTATCTCGCCGCCTCGCGCACTTCTTGCTCCTTCCTTTCCATCCTCCCTATTTCCTCACACTCCTTAAAACTTCTCGCGACCTTCTCGGCCCTCTCTCTGTTCTCTCTGGCCAGCTCTCTCTCTTTCTCTAATAACGCACTCCCTTCTTCTAACTGTCTCTCTAATTCTCTCTGGTCTAGCGCCGCCAGATCGAGCTGGCATGCCAGATCTATTTCTAGCACCCGTCTTACTTTTGCGGAGGATGTAGCAGACTTATCGGTTGTGACGGACTCCCTCCGCCTTCCCATCCTACTGACTTTCCCCCGCTTTCCGAAATTTTCGCCGACCGACGAGACCGAATCATCGGGGTTAACCTCGGATTCGCCCTCCTGCGGTCCCCTACAACCCACTAACTTAATTCCCCAGGCATCGACTAAGTATGGCCCTATGTACACTACACCAGGCTCCATACCCCTACATTCCCACAGTTCAAACAGTTCGGTGGCAACTCCTCTTGCTCTCTCATCAGCTAGTTCTCCCTGCCCAAAGCGTACTAAGTAATCAAAATGTTTATTCGACTCACCTAGCTGCTTCTCTAGCTTCACCTGGTCTATCTTGGCCCCTCCTTTGGCTTCCCTTAGTTGCTTCCGGGTCACGTTGTAGGCTCGTCGGAGCCGGTCGCTGACTCCAACATCCTCGTCGCCGACATCCCCTCAGTCCCTCCGTGTCCGGCATCGTACCGGCGGCCCCACCGTCGCCGTTCCGGTGGGCCGTCCGTCGCCCTCGGCCTGTGGCTGGCCGGCGACATCGGCACATCGACCGCCGTCGTGTGTCGACTCGTCTCTCCCTTCTCTCGACTCGTCCTCTCGTTGTAAATGGCCCCCCTCCGTTTGGATTGCCGGATCGTCTATGGTCGACGGATCCGGCGTCGTGGGTCGGTACCATCGCGTCGCGGCCTCGCGGATCGTTAAGTCGCCGTCCGGGGTCTGCGGCGGTGTCATCTCTCCTTCTCGACTCATCTCCATCTTATCGGTGGATCGATGGCTGGCAGTCAGTTTGGGCTGTTGGCTTCTATTACTTCTAGGGCAGCTGCTAGTATCTTATCACTGTGACGGGATCCGAGAATCCCGATTTATCCCAGTTATATTGTCTACGCATCCCCGCCGTGTGTGTGAAAAGAATTCTGATGTTATTGAGTTACTCTGACTGTTGTTGAACGATATGTATAGATATGATATAAACTAAGCATAGGCATAAGATAAGTGAATCAAGTATCATATAAGTATTCAGTTACTGGTATTAGTTAATGATGATGGCGGCAGCGGATGGTGATAAGAGTTACCGTTCTGCCCTAACTGAACTGACTAACTAAGTGAATAAATGAATGAAACCAACCGGTAATATACTGCTCTGGTTTGGCCATATTACTCAGCGGATGCCTGCCCCCATTGGCTGATAACCTAATTCTCGCCCTCCCATCTCTCTGGGAGTGTTTTCCCCTTGCTACTGTCATTCTCTCTCTCTCTCGGAGGTACAACCTCTGACCCCCATTGTGTGTTTCTTTGGGGTTCGTCATCCCCGCTTATTGGTGTGATACGAGGTTGATTGGCAATCAACCTCGTGCTCCCAATATTGCTTAAACCTAGCGGAATTGAATTCGCTAACAGTTAACCGTGCACAATGTGTCACCCTTATGTAATACTGTTTGTATAGTGACAACATAATCCGTTCTGCTTTGGGATGGTGCTAACAGCTTGGGCGAGGCCATTGGAGAAAACAATAAGAGTTTGGTGTTGTCTCTTGATGTTAGAAAATGATAGCACAATTAATACGGCAGAAATACAGATATAATAGATACCGGTATGATAGTGCCGATGACGGTCAATAATTGTTACTGGTCTGCAATAAACTGAATAACCAACTGATGTACTATTCCAAGAATCTGACATAATATATGATTGATACACTAAATATTGCTTCACCTCCTACTCTACTTTGGCCTTCTACCCAATGGATGCTTTCCTGCTCCCTATCACGTGCTTCCCTCCCCTCTATTGGCTAATATGCTACTTGTCACCTTGGCACTCTCTGGGAGTGTTTCCCCTCTGCTGCTAGCCTCTACTAGCTGTGTTCCCTCCGAGGTGGTTTGACCTCTAACCTTCCTTTCTATGTGGCTTCGGGGCTTGTGTTGCCCCCCCCCCCCCCCCCCCCAATGTTGGTTATGATACGAGATTAATATTGGTAATCTCGTATCTCCAACATATTGCTAAAATGGCACCATCCCATTTTCTGGTGGGTAATGAAGTGGAATTGAATCCACTTACACCCCCCCCCCCTGCTATCTTCCCGGTAAGAAGATAGCATCAACCTCAAGTGCGCTTCAATTCCGCTGGAACCCGATCTAATATCGGGTGTGGGGTGGAGTTCTTTTCTCGGCGTTGGCTTTCCAGGCCGCCCCCCCTGGGTATGATATTACTACCCTTCCTTGGTGCAATCGCGAGCTATGTTGCACCAAGGTATCTGACGTCTCCGTTTGAGATAATTGTGGACTCTCTTCACACAATTTTCAAAAACTCCCACTCTGAACTCACTCTAACCTTACTCTCAGACCCCTCTGTCCCTTACTCTCTCTCTTACTGCTCGCTCCCCACACTTGAATTGCACTCTTCTCACTTCCTCACGCGCCAACACCTCCTCTCCATACTTCCCTCGTACTCCTCTCATACTCCTCTCAGAACTTAACCCAGTCCATCGGCTTGTGGCAGACAAGCCTTATGAGCTGGCCCATCGCCACTGCTTCGCAATGTCCCGTGTTCTCTACCACTCCCAAAGTGCCAATTTTCCTTAGTCTTACCCCTGTCTGTGCTATCATCCTACCTACCTTGCTACTTACTTCTTACCCTTAACTATTACTATACTCATACTTACTATTACTATACTTACTATACTACATACTCTTTACTTTCTTACTACGTGGCGCTCTCGGTGCCCACAACTTCTAACTTCTATGGTACTATGTACCCTAATACTGCTATTACATACAAAACTGTTTGTTTTTTGCAATATTTCGGACTCCTTACGGAAGACCGTCGTCAGGCAGTATTGAATTGACCAGAATACAGAAAGGCGAATATTATAGTAAAAACAAACTGATTTGTCCTTTTTTTCCCCATCCATTGTTGCGTGTAATCTCACGATAATTTGAAATTGAAGTTGCAGGATGTGAGACCAATTAAATCTAAACTAATATTTATTATATTAA
>JAUCBJ010002577.1:0-31339 GCA_032718475.1 Nemertoderma westbladi | reverse complement strand
TAAGGAAGAATTTATAGTATCGATGAATATATTAATAAAAGACGACACCGCGAAGATTATGTAAGGAGCATATTACGATAACGAAGAAATTTCCAAGGAAATACATCAATTTCAGAGTCAATTACACAAAGTGTACACAGTAGCATGATATAAGTTTTGACATTGATGTATTTTCCTTGGAAATTTCTTCGTTATCGTAATATGCTCTTAAATAATCTTTGAGGTGTCGTCGTTTGATTAATATATTCATCGATACTAAAAATTCTCCCACACATCCAAACGAGATTTCCTTTGAGTTACATAATTACGATTAGAAACCCAATGCGGGAATCAGTAACATTTATTCGAGTGTATGATTTTCCGACCAACAAGTAAGATAATGAAGAAATTATTAAGGAAAAAACACAATTTTCAGAGTGAGAACAAAAAAATTAGATATGGTATCAATATATTACCATGAAGATTACTAGAAGTGATGAATTTTATTAAAAGCATTCACTTATATATATAAATTTGTGATGTGGCATAGTCAACGAAGAAGAGATGGTACGTGTCATAATCATCGACGAATAAGAAAAGAGATGAGGAGCAACGTGGATGAATAGCTGGCTGGTTGATTGCGTGGATAGGAAATACATGAAAGAATATGAATCATAGGGTTGTGTGTGTAATAATCAATAATTATTATAATAAAAACGTGCAGTATATAATGTTAGCGGTGGTAGCCTTTCAATATGGCACAGATGCTGTGGGTTTGGTTAGGTTGAGTAAGTACTATGCAAATGTTGTTCGTATACGTGTAGCCGGGACGTGGCGGAATTTCATAATAGCATTGGAGTAGGCAGGTCGCTTGGTTGGTTGGATTGGTGACAGCCGTGGTGGAGTTGGCAATCAATATAATATCTGCTGTAGTTGGTGGCCACGTTGTCAGCATATACAGTATACACTGGTTGGTTGCGTGAATAGGAAATAACTATGGAAATGTTCGTATACGTGTAGCCGGAAACGTGGCGGAATTTCAACACGTATCCTACTGCTGGATTGGTAGGTTGCTTGGTTGAATGGATTGGTGACAGCCGTGGTGAGTTGGCGATCGATTCGATATAATAGGGTAGTGTGGGGCTAGCCACGCGATGAGAGGTTTGGGTACGCGAAGATGAATATGCTATGGTTGGTTGATGCAACGACGCGAACCAATACTGACGGGAGGTAACAGCTGTAGGAGTAAGGAGGGCATCGCGAGGTTAGGCTACGCGTAGGTGATACGCAGCGATTGGCTGAAGGCAACGACGCGAATCAATATTGATGGTGACAGATGGTCATTAAACACCACGATTTAGCACCGGAATTTGGCATTTTTAATAGCCCTCTGAGATCTGGCCCGTAGCCCAGGCTAGGGAGGAGTTAGCCGAGAACTATGCTTCTCCTACTACTAACATAATGGTAGGCCCTACAGTACAATTAAAGGTGTAATATTATGGGTTTAATATGGTGTATTATGGCTCATCTCCAATTTATTTTAATTAATATCACTACAGTACAGTAATCTAACACGAAGTGGGGCCTTCGCGCAGCACGTGACTTAAATTTAATTTAAGTACTAATTCGAAAGTATTACTGTATTAGCAAATTTTAAGCAGATTTCGCCTAATCACTTTTTACCTCTTTCATTTCTATTCAGACATTTCTGACTCTAGCGGTATACAGTAGTGAGAACTGAAGATGGATTAGGGTCTCCAGCCCCACAAAGACACAGCTCCTATGGATGAATAGTACATACGTACATCATCGGCCAAGTTTCATCTTGAATAACGGATAACGAAATGAGAGACGGATCTCACTTTCAGAAATTTCGTCGTATAGCGGCAGACCGATTAAATCTCCCCCCCCCCCCCCCCCCCCCCCCCACAAAGACGCAGCATGTGGTCCAGAATATATGGCAAGATTCAGCTTAAACTGATTAAAATCAATGAGACGGGAGAATCTATTCACTTTCAGGCATAAAGTAGTCCTATAGCGGGTGACTGTTGAACTGATTTTCAACAAAACAAATTTTCAACTTGGCAGCTTTAAATTCGACAAAGTTATAAGCATGTCAATATCATAACGACGACAACGATTTCACTTTCAGACATTTGGCCCTCTAGCGGCAGACTGGAGAACTGCAGATGGATTCGCCTCCTTTGAAAGTCACAGCTAATGGTCTAATACATATCTGCCAAGTTTCAGCTTAAACGGATTAAAAGCAAAGAAATGGGAGGGCATTTAATGTTTAGACATGTGGCCCTCTAGCGGGAGACCATTGCACTGATGGTGTCTGAAAGTCTCTCAAAAATCTCAACTTTAGCTCATATTGATACCTACAAATTTTCAACTTGGCAGCTTTAAATCCGACAAAGTTATTAGCATGTCAAAATCGTAACGACGACCACGATTTCACTTTCAGACCTTTGGCCCTCTAGCGGCAGACTGGAGAACTGCAGATGGATTCGCCTCCTTTGAAAGTCACAGCTAATGGTCTAATACATATCTGCCAAGTTTCAGCTTAAACGGATTAAAAGCAAAGAAATGGGAGGGCATTTAATGTTTAGACATGTGGCCCTCTAGCGGGAGACCATTGCACTGATGGTTTCTGAAAGTCTCTCAAAAATCTCAACTTTTGCTCATATTGATACCTACAAATTTTCAACTTGGCAGCTTTAAATCCGACAAAGTTATTAGCATGTCAAAATCGTAACGACGACGACGACGACGACAACGACGACGACGACGACGACAACTATTTGCATAAATTGACCCACCCCCTAACAGTGTCAATTCGCTAAGGCTCCGCCAACTTCGTGGCTCGCCCCACAGCCATAAAGATAACATGATTTAAATTTAACTGAATTTGTAGTGCAGTAGACTTTACGATTTTCACGGAACTAGATTTATAGAAGGTACTGTATATTTGGTGTAATTTGTACTGTACGATATCAGAATAAAGCAAAAATATCTTGTTTCCAATATTTTACAACTGTTACGGGTTCTTTTTTTAATTTTAATTTTAAAAAGTTATATTGTGTCTCTTAATGTTTTATAAAACCCTATCATAAAGCCTTCTCATCCATCATACAAAGCCGAAAGTCACATAACGATCTCCAAAACCTACTGAAAATGCAAGTTCTACCTAAGGAATCATAATACTGATTCAAATTTGTATAATAAGTCATCCTATGTATCAAGGGTACATTCTTTTAAGTTTTTATTAATTAGTAAATTTAATTAACTATTTTAATTAATTAAAAAGGGGATATCAAAATAGAAGTATCCAACTATTATCTGCTCTCGTGTTGTCGTGGATTCCGCAGATTGGCGGGGGCGTTCAAACACTAATTAAAGCAGTAGAACTCTAATCCTAAGTCAGTGAGGCTCTAATCGGAGAAATTTTGTGGAATCTCAGACTTTAAAACAATTAAATATCCTACAAAACAGACCCATTGTGTAGAGCTCCATCACAGAAAAAATATTAACTTTAGCAAAATTTTCTAAATAATTTATCATTTTATAAAGGTTGATAAAGCTATGGAACCTTAGGGTATACTTTACAAGCGTTTTCATATTTCTGCCTGTGTAATAAATAATATTAAACTCAGAACTTTTTGGGCGCTACAGCAGGTTAAGGGCGCTACAACAGCCTTTTCTTATACTAAAATTATTAGCCAAAACGTAAGAGCTACTCCCCAGCAAAGACACAACCGGCTAATTTCCAGCTAAACCTCTCTAGTTTGGTTTTTAGCGTATTAATATCCGGCTAATAGCGGGTGAGTACAAAACACATACTGTATGTACAAAAGTTACAAGACAAAGAGGTCAACTCGCGTTAGGTCCCAAATAACGTTAGGTCCCAAAGAGCGTTAGGTCCCAAATAACGTTAGGTCCCAAAGAACGTTAGGTCCCAAATAACGTTAGGTCCCAAAGAGCGTTAGGTCCCAAAGAGCGTTAGGTCCCAAATAACGTTAGGTCCCAAAGAGCGTTACCTCCCAAAGAGCGTTAGGTCCCAAAGAGCGTTAGGTCCCAAATAACGTTAGGTCCCAAAGAGCGTTAGGTCCCAAATAACGTTAGGTCCCAAAGAGCGTTACCTCCCAAAGAGCGTTAGGTCCCAAAGAGCGTTAGGTCCCAAAGAGCGTTAGGTCCCAAATAACGTTAGATCCCAAAGAGCGTTAGGTCCCATTGCCATTTAAAGGGGCAGGTTTGTAAAGGAGCAGGTTACAAAGGCGTGTTGGGGGAACCAAAACAAAAAACGAAAGTTAACACATGTTATAAGATTATGCAGGACTGTATAATTGGGTCTTTCTTTGTTTTGTACTCACTCGGCTAATAGCTGGATAATGGAATCCGAAAATTCTCTGGGGAGAATCCGCTAAATATCTGGAAAAAACTTTGATTTAGCGAAACTTTAGCGTATGAATAAATCGACCAAATAAATAGCGGGGTTTTAGCGTCAGGGGGCGTTCATAAAGTATGTCACGCACTAGGGGGGGAGGGGGGGTTAGAGCTTGCGTGACATTTTGTGACAGAGGGGGGAGGGGGGGTGTCGACTTTTGAGATGGTCATGGCGATGTTCTTTGCTTTAATGTTAGCTTGACTTTGACTTTCACACATGTGTAGAAGAGTGGGTAACTTTAAGATAAACAATAAATAATCGATAAATTGAGTAGGACATAGAAGCCATTGACTCCAACACTGTAATGCCTGTTATAAATATAGAATAAGAACACTTGACTTGCCCGTGGGAAAATGTAGATATAGTGATTGAATTTATATTGTATTTTGGCATAACAAACATTGTGTATTATTACCATAAAATATTTGTTGACGGGGCGGGGGGGGGGGGGGGGGGGGGGTATTACAAATTGTCTAATGTGACAGAAGGGGGGGGGGGGGTCGAGCTTGTGTGACACTTTGTGACAGAGGGGGGGGGGGGGGGGGGGGGGGGGGGTCAAAAATCGGAAAAATTTGCGTGACATACTTTATGAACGCCCCCTCAGTTTAACATGTAGAGGTGGTATAACTAGCTGAGAGTAGCGGGATTTCAGCCTTTTTATATCAAAACCCTTTTTTGGGGGCTTTATGTTCAAATGGCCTTTTTTGGGTCCTTTTTGTTATAAAATGGTCCCAATAAATTTTCAACTAAAAACGTTCAGAAGAATTGGATGCAGGGGTCTTCTGAACTTATATTTCTAAATTTTGACAAATTCCGACAAATATTGGTGGAGAAAGGCGCAAAAAGGCACTTTTGGCCATTACAGAGCCATTTTGGGACCAATTCTAAAAATATTTTGTTTGGCTATTCTTAGACAACCCAGACGATGTTTAGTAGCACAAAAAATAATATTGGCCCAATTTCATGGACCAGAGAACCAAAATGTGAGGTTCCATGGTGGTGCTACCAAAGTACAGTAGGAGGAGACATCGATCATAGGGGCCGCATATAGAAAAGATTAGTTACCCCATGTGAAGAATACAAGGATTTCACTAACACCACAGATTTCAGAAGGGCTGATTCTAACCAAAACAATACACCAGTTGCAATCAATAAGCACCAAAAATAAAATATAACAGAAATTTGAAAAAAGACGGCCAAAATACAAAATATAATATGCAGTAGTATATGCAGTAGGCCTACCTATGAAGGGAGAGCAGTATAGTAAATCGGTTGAAATCATATAACAGCAAATATCCTATCTAAATGGGCCTATACTGTATGGGTGTAAAATCATAAGGCGGGGGGAGGGGGGGGGGGGGGGGGGGGGGGGGGGTACACAAAACAGAGAACACAAACAGAGAAGTTTGTGTTCTCTGTTTAAAGTAACATTGTGCGTTACGCGTTAATTACTTCGTCAATGTCGACTTCCTCAAATTCTGAGTGACATGACTGCATGACGCACCATCGCATTTTATCGTCGCCGACGACATTATCCACCCCGACTAACAACGTCGGACTTATAAACAGATCGGAGCTATCAGCTATCGGTATATCCGCCAACCCCGACCAACTCTCTATCCGCCTCGAGCATCGAGAATACGAGAAACTCGATCGAAGTAGTACCTCTATTTATTACATCCCAGTCTGTCAGTATCCGCCCGTAGTCGCCCCGCCGCTGCGGTTTATTCCCGTAGAACAGTAGAATTCCCGCAGCTTCCGACCCGAATTTGACAACGAATTCTCCTCACACTTTCGCGTCGCAGAGAACGTAATCCGGTGTCCGCTGCGATACACCTCTGCCCGACGTTCAACCATTTACCCCAGGCGATCCCAGGATCAGGGCCGCCGCTAAACCCAGATCGCAATCCTCGTCGACTCGTCCAGTCGTAGACGTAAGACTCGATTTCCCACCGGCATCGCACTCCAAGCTGACCTGAGTGAGGCATGTGGAACTCGGCAGTGGCCCGCATTACGTTCCAACCGACCGCCATATTCCCAGTGCTCTGGTGCTGCAGTGTAGAAAATATAATCGAACTGACAAGAATGGGATATCACACTACCATACCAGAACCAGACTACAGGCGCGACTTTTCCACGGTTCTAGTGGACCTCACAGGTTACAATATAGTGGCGGCCGACATTACTTACAGTATGTCTGGACTTAAATGAGACTTAATAAGACTTAAATGTCTGAAATTCCACAAAATGTCTTAGATTAGAGCCTCAAGACTTAGAGTTAGGGTTAAATTACTGCTAAAATTATGGTTTGTGTCTGACTGGTAGAGTCCATAATTCCAGGGGCATCGGGAAATGAGGCTGTACTGACTGAGTCATTCAATATCAATAATACAATACATTTACAATCCCAAAAGATCACGTGTTCAATGATAGAATATGAATACCCTGGGGGAAGCTGGTAGTGAAATCATAACACTACAGTACAGTTACCGCACTTATTGTACATATGACGTAAGCACAATACCTATTTCTCGTCTCCATAAATACAGGATTCCCTAACCTAAAATAATCTGTCTAAAATATTTTAAAATACAGTGCTCCAATTTGTAATTGTTTATATTTATATTTATATTGATTACGCCAAAGCGTTCGATTCGGTAGTCACTTCGAAATTGTTTGCTAAATTAGAAAGTTACGGCTTTACAGGTGATTTATTGTTATGGCTTAAAGCATTTTTAACAAATAGAAAGCATCGTATTTTAATCGGTAACACTTTTTCAGATTATTGTGCTGTTTTATCAGGTACAGTCCAGGGGAGTGTTTTAGGTCCTGTTCTTTTTTTACTATTTATAAACGACTTACCTGAATTGCTTTCACCTATTGATGTTAAACTTTTTGCTGATGATGTTAAACTCTACGCACCCACCACCGAATGTGACTCTTTAGCCAACGCCCTCAAATTGTTAGAGACATGGGCAAATGAGTGGCAGCTAGACGTTGCAGCTCATAAATGCACTGTTATACATGTTGGCGCATCGAACAGTAATTTTAATTATATTTTAAACGGTAATGTAATTAAGTGCGAAGATTTCTGCAAAGACCTTGGTATTATTGTTAGTGCTGATTTGAAGTTTAATAATTATTGTAAGCAGCAAGTTGCTAAAGCTTATAGGATAATAAATATGACAAGCTGGCAAGCCTGGAGGGTTCACGGTCCTCCTACTTAATCAGTACAATAATAATACGTTTTCATTCGGCATTCGGGTAGGCCTATGTTTCCTTTTCACTTGTTCCCATCGTAGGCGACCTCATGCTCATCCCACCACGACCACGACCACCAGTTACGAGTTGGGTAGGCGTCTACCGGCAACCGGTAAGTAATTACGCGCCAAACGACGTCATCCCGCCATCCGCCAACATTTATACCGGTACGGTAAGCCTACCACCTACCGGCTGGCTACCATCGCACCGTAGGTCTACCGCCTACGCCTGCCGGTAACGGTAGGCTACTGCGTACCGGTACAGCGGTACTCAAAGTCGTACCGGTATTGTCGTAATTGACAAATGCAGGATTAAACCGTAACCCGTTCCAGTACCGGTACCATATGCATCTGAACGACTGGACGGTTAATCTCATAGCATAGCTGCATAGGCCTACCGGTAGTCAGTGCGAAATCGCCTGCGAACATGGCGAAATATTATATTTACTGCTAGGGCTAGGCTAGGACCTACTGCTGTACTGACCTATGACAGTATGAAGATAGGTAGATAGGCCTACAGTGGTCCGGTAGTACCGGTCCGGTATGCCTACTACAGGCAGACAATCAGACAGTACTAGCAGTGCTAATTAATTACCTTAATTAAATCTTCAATTAGGTCATAATATAGGTCCAAATTTAAAAATCGGCCTCCGTTAATCGATTTAGAAATAATTCAGGTACCTCCATGCCAAATATCAGAATCATTCATTGCGTTCCCTATGACAAGATAGCTTTTTCCTAAACCATGCGAAAACACGCAAATATAGCGCTCACATCGCACAAATACCATCTCGACACCCAATTTTTTGTATGAGCCTTCGCCATCCCTATATCTAACTTTTGTCCAAATTTTGTTTCGATTGATTAATAAATAACTGAGATATCGCTCTGGACACACACACACACACACACACACACACACACACACACAAACACACACACACACACACATTACGGTAATAATGGTCACTTATGTCAAGGACCGTGAACCAACACTTATGTCAAGGACCGTGAACCAATATTTCGTAACATTAAATCGTGTAATAAATCGGCACTTTTAACGGCCTACAAGTCTATTGTTAGACCGGTTTTAGAGTACCGTACCCCTGTTTGGTCGCCCTTCACTAAGTATGGTATAAATTTAGTCGAACGAGTTCAACACTATTTTACACGCAGATTGTATCGTCGGTGCAAATTAACTTATGTTTCATATTGTGACCGTCTAACCTGCCTGTCTCTACAACCCTTGGAGGTTAGGAGAATTATTTTCGACTTGAAAATGGTGTACCGTATTTTTCACGGCCTTGTTGACCTTACGTTTAGTAACTACTTTTCACGTGCGCCAGTAAGAGGGCTACGTGGACACAGCTATAAACTTCATATTCCGTATTGCAGACTACAACTTTGTAAGAACTCTTTTAACTACCGCACTGTTCCATTCTGGAATTCTTTATCGCAAGATATTGTTGATGCTAAAAACCTACGAATTTTTTCTCGTAAATTATTAACGTTCGATTTCAAGTCACACTGTTCGGTCGACCATTGGTGCAAATAGCCGTTTAACTTTTTACTTATTTATATTATTTTTTAAACTATTTTTTTTTTAAGGTTTTGTATCCGTTGTGTGATTGTGTTTGTTATTTTTATTTCATTCCTACCTATTTTATTAAGTAATAACCAATGAAATTATTTTTATCACAATATTTATCACTATACTCTGTATGTACACATATATTTACACTTAATTTCTCTTCTTTTAAATCATTTAAATCGCCCCTTTAAGTGCCTCGAGCCTGGGCGGCGATCTCCCTCGAAAAATTGTCGATTACCTATATTTAGTATTTCTTAATTCTACTGTATTGGTTATACTATATATATTTTAATGTATGTTATCGTGTATTAAATAAATAATCAATTCTACCGGTAGTTGTATTTGTAGGGCCCATGTGAACAATCCCAGAGTGCCCAGGAAAGCCAAAATGAGTCAACTTCGGGCGCCGGTTGGTTGGTCGGTCGGTCAGTCGGTTGTCGGTATGTCGGTCGGTGGTGGGTGGGTTGGTGGGTAGGTCGGTGGGAATGTAGGAAGATGGGAATGTGGGAAGATGGGAATGTAGGAAGATGGGAAGGTGGGTGGATGGATGGGAATGTGCGAAGATGGGAATGTAGGAAGATGGGAATGTAGGAAGGTGGATGGAAATGTATAAAGATGGGAATGTGGAAAGATGGGTATGTAGGAAGATGGGAAGGTGGGTGGGAAGGTGGATGGTAATGTGGAAAGATGGGAAGGTGGGTGGGAAGGTGGGTGGGATTGCACGAAGGTGTGGGAATGTGGGAAGGTGGGATGGAATGTAGGAAGATGGGAATGTGGGAAGGTGGTTGGGAATGTATGAAGATGGTAATGTGGGAGGGAATGTAGGAAGATGGGAATGTGGGAAGGTGGGAGGGAATATAGAAAGTTAGGAATGTGGGAAAATGGGAATGTAGGAAGATGGGAATGTGGGAAGGTGGGAGGAAATGTAGGAAGATGGGAATGTAGGAAGATGGTAATGTGGGAAGGTGGATGGAAATGTATAAATATGGGAATGTGGAAAGATGGGTATGTAGGAAGATGGGGAAGGTGGGTGGGAAGGTGGATGGTAATGTGGAAAGATGGGAAGATGGGTGGGAATGTGGGAAGTTGGATGGGAATGTATGAAGATGGGAATATGAAAAGATGTGAATGTGGGAAGGTGGATGGAAATATGCGAAGATAGGTGGGAATGTAGGAAGATAGGAATTTGAGAAGATTGGAATGCGGGGAGGTGGATGGGATTTCGCGAAGGTAGGAGAGAATGTGGGAAGATGGGAATGTGTGAAGGTGGATGGGAATGTGGGAAGATGGGAATGTAGGAAGATAGAAATCTGGGAAGGGATGCGGGAAGGTAGATGGGAATGTGGGAAGATGGATTGGAAGGTGGATGGGAATGTATGAATATGGGAATGTTGGTAGATGGTAATGTGGGAGGGAATGTAGGAAGATGGGAATGCGGGAAGGTGGATGGGAATGTATGAAGATGGGAATGTAGGAAGATGGTAATGTGGGAAGGTGGATGGAAATGTATAAATATGGGAATGTGGAAAGATGGGTATGTAGGAAGATGGGAAGGTGGGTGGGAATGTGGGAAGGTGGATGGTAATGTGGAAAGATGTGAAGGTGGGTGGGAATGTGGGAAGGTGTATGGGAATGTAGGAAGATGGGAATATGAAAAGATGTGAATGTGGGAAGGTGGATGGAAATGTGCGAAGGTAAGTGAGAATGTGGGAAGATGGGAATGTGTGAAGGTGGAGGGGAATGTGGGAAGATGGGAATGTATGAAGATAGAAATCTGGGAAGGGATGCGGGATAGTAGATGGGAATGTGGGAAGATGGATTGGAAGGTGGATGGGAATATGGGAAGTTAGGTGGGAATGTAGGATGATGGGAATGTAGGAAGATGGGAATGTGGGAATGTGGTTGGGAATATAGAAAGTTAGGAATGTGGGAAAATGGGAATGTTGGAGGGATGGGAATGTGGGAAGGTGGATGGGAATGTGGGAAGGTAGGTGGGAATGTCGGAAGGTAGGAAGATGGGAATGTGGGAAGATGGGAATGTGCGAATGTGGGTAGGACTGTAGGAAGATGGAAATGTGGGAAGATGGGAATGTAGGAAAATGGGAATGTAGGAAGGTGGGAATGTAGGAAAATGGGAATGTAGGAAGATAGGAATGTGTGAAGGTGGGTAGGAATGTAGGGAGATAGGAATGTGAGAATATGGATATTTGTAAATGTGGGAAGGTAGGTGGGAATGTAGGAAGATGGGAATGTATGAAGATGGGAATGTAGGAAGATGGGAATGTGGGAATATTGGAAGAGAGGTGGGATTGTAGGAAGATGGGAATGTGGGAAGGTGGATGGGAAGATAGGAATATGGGAATGTGGATGGGAATATAGGAAGATGAGAATGTGAGAATATTGATATGTGTAAATGTGGGAAGGTGGATGGGATTATAGGGAGATGGGAATGTGGGAAGATGGGTAGGAATGTAGGAAGATTGGAATGTGGGAATATGGGAAGAGAGATGGGATTGTAGGAAGATGGGAAGATAGGAAGGTGGATGGGAAGATGGGAATATGGGAATGTGGATGGGAATATAGGAAGATGAGAATGTGAGAATATTGATATGTGTAAATGTGGGAAGGTGGATGAGAATGTGCGAAGATGGGAATGTAGAAAGATGGAATGTAGGAAAATGGTAATGTAGGGAGATGGGAATGTGGGAATATGGGAAGAGAGGTGGGATTGTAGGAAGATGGGAATGTGGGAAGATGGAAAGGTGGATGGGAATATAGAAATATGGGAATGTGGATGGGATTATCGGAAGATGGGAATGTGGGAAAATGGGAATGTAGGAAGATGGGAATCTGGGAAGGGATGTGGGAAGGTAGATGGGAATGAGGGAAGATGGATGGGAAGGTGGATGGGAATCTGGGAAGATGGAATTGGGATTTTTCTAACCAAACGTTAATGTGTTGAGCAGGTTACATGGTTTTGCTTTTCTAACCAAACAATATAAGTTGTTACATATAAATGGAGGTAAAGGAGCAGGTTACAGGTTACTTTTCTAACCAAAACAATAATAATATGTGCACTACGTCGACTTGGTATTAACTAATATTTTGTGCTATAGATTAATCTTGTCCTTCATTGATATATTTAGTGGAGTACGTACAGTAGAGCTATGACAATATTAGTTATGTTGAAATAAATATTTATAATAATAATAATAAACGATGTTTTTACCCACCAATTGTAGGAAGGGAGCAGTTACATGATTAGCGCTTTTCTAACCAAAACAATAAACGTTGTTCGTACCTACCAATTGAAGGATAGGAGCAGGTTGCAGCGGCAGTATTTTGCTAACGAAAACAATAAACGTTGTTTTTACATCCCAATTGAGGGAAAGGATAAGGTTACAGATGCGGGCTTTTCTAACCAAAACAATAAACGATGTTGTTACCAACCAATGGGAATGTGGGGAGATGGGAAGGTGGATGGGAATGAGGGAAGATAAATGGGAAGATGGGAATGTGAGAAGGTGGATGTGAAAGTGGGAAGATGTGAATGTGGGAAGTTGAATGTGAATGTGGGAATCAATAAACGCATGTTACAACAATTTAAGGAAAGGAGCTGGTTACAGCGGCATCATTTTCGAACCAAAACAATAAACGATGTTGTGACTTACAAATTGAGGGAAGTAGCATGTTACAGTGGCGGGCTTTTCTAACCAAAACAATAAATGTTGTTTTTACCTACCCATTGAGGGAAAGTAGCAGGTTACAGCGGCATGATTTCCAAACCAAAACAATAATCGATGTTGTTACCATTTCAGGGAATAAAGCAGGTCCACTCACCAAGGTCAGCCAACCGCTGCTAAAAATCGAAAATCGTCCTATACTCGAGCGTACAGCTGTTGCTAACTGTGGCAAATGTGTAACCTCACCAGCTACTTTCTCCTGAAGGGGAAAATCAATTTTATTACTCAAGTAGTAAAGACTTATCAGTCGACAAACATTCTGTAATTCAGGGTGCGCACTGGGGCGCGGGCTAATTTAATTTTATAATTTTACCCGAAAATATCTAATAATTCTGAATAGCGAATGTGCTAAACCTTGATTAAACATCTGTCAATAGGACCGGATTACCTAGCGTTCCGAGTGCCAATGTATGTCTATATACTGTCCAACCTTCCTGCACTCGACTAAACAAAATAAACAAATGAATAACGTTGTAGCTAATATTTTGTCGGCAAAAAATAGTACTGACATGTTTTATTTCAATCACTTAACTTATGTTCTTATTAACTTATGTTTTTATTTACAAATGTTAAAAATTTAAAAATTTACAAATTGGTTACCTAAAATGGCAAAGATGGCTATCTAAATTTGATTTAGAAATATAGGATTAAACATTAATATTGGATTAAACATTAATATTGGATTAAGACTAAAAATACGAAAGGTGTTTCCGGCCTGTCAGTCGACTTAAAACTTTCACCAAATCCCAAGTGTAAAGCAGAACCCCCACGGCATCCGCCCCACCATATAGTGATCCCTAAAACATGCCCGCACTTCCCTTTACTTAATAGAAACCCCACAGGTTGTCATCTTGTCCACCTGCTCTCAAACGCGCTCCCAGTAGGCACTTCCTACGCCGTCTACTCCATGTCGCAGAGTGCCATTCTAGCGGTAAGCCGGTGTAGAGTACTGCAAAGGCAGTAAGCAAATAACGCAGTTAAGTTAGCGGAAACTGATTACATAATAATAGCATGCATCGGTCAGTCTTTCACGGTACAAATTACTGTATTAATTATAGCGAAAGTACAAAAGCAAAGCAAAATCATAACAAACTAAGTAAGATTACTGCTTAATTCAACAACAAAACAAAATCACATGACAACTTCCATCTACTGTACAAAACATAACAAGAAGAATGAGTCACCAATGGTCAAGCAAAAACTCCTGCCATTGGAGCAACCGAAATGGCTAAGCTAATGAGTGAGCTGGAATATAGCCCTCCTAGCTCCTTTCTCAGAGAATTATTACCATATATGGTAATGAAAGTGATCTATTCTAATAGACCTATACTCAATAATCTAACACTATAAACAAGCTATTACGTAATGATGAATTCTTACAAAGGGATTACTGGGGCTATACGTTTTACTATCCAAATACGATTGCGGTGGTATTCTTATTGAATATACATACACTGTACACATTATTGTGTTAGCTATGAATAAAAATATTGTACCCAAGTAAATGTAAATGCACCCAAATGTTCCTCTGTCCCAAATATGACTTAAAATGACCGCTAATCCTTATCATTTCCCCAATTTCCTATTATAACAATTAAGATTTTTTACGTAAATACCAAATACATACAGAAATACTGTATTACTTCAATCTTTCTTCCGAATAGCACTAATATCATTTATCTGGGAAAATCGTCAAAAATCCGGATCCGTTTCTTACTTACTAAATATTCAGACGATTACCTACTAAGTATATAATGATTGCCTAGGCATTTTAACACACCTCATAACCAAAACAATAAACTGTGTTGTTCTAGGTTACATGGTTTCGCTTTTCTAACAAAAACAATATAAGTTGTTGTTACCTATAAATGGAGGGAAAGGAGAAGATTTCAGGGGCGCCATTTTCTAACCAAAACAAAAACGATTTTGTTACCCATCAATTGTAGGAAAGGATCAAGGTACATGATTGTTCTATTCTAACCAAAACAATAAACGTTGTTGATCCCTACCAAATGAGGGAAAGGAGCAGGTTACATAGGCGAGCTTTTCTAACCAAAACAATAAACGATGTTGCTACCTACCAATTGAGGGTGAGGTGCATGTTACCGAGGCTGTCTTTTCTAACCAAAACAATAAATAACCATCTGGCCACCTTCCCACATTCCCATCCAACCACCTTCCAAAATTTTCATCAATCTTCCCACATTCACATCAACCTTCCCACAATCCCATCCACCTTCCCACATTCTCACCAACTCTTCCAACATTCCAATATTGCCACCCACCTTTCCACATTCCCATCTTCCCACATTCCCATCCACCTTCCCACATTCCAATCTTATTACCACATTCCATTCTTCCTACATTCCCACCTACCTTCCCACATTCCCATCCACCTTCCCAATTCCCATATTCCTACATTTCCCTCCATCTTCCCACATTCCCATATTCCCACATTTCCATCCACCTTCCCACATTCCCATCTCCCCTCATTCCCATCTTCCCACATTCCCATCTTCCTACATTCCCACCCACCTTCATACATTCCCATCCCCCTTCCCACATTCTCTTCTTCCCACATAACCATCCACCTTCCACATTCCCATGTTCCCGCATTCCCATATTGCCACATTCCAATTCACCTTCCCACATTCCCATCTTCCTACAATTCCACCCAACTTCCCACATTCCCATCCACCTTCCCTCACTATCATCTTCCCAAATTCCCATCCACATTCCCATCCACCTTACCACATTATCATCTTCCCAAATTCCCATCCACCTTCCCATATTCCCATCTTCCCACATTCCCATCTTCCTACATTCCCACCCACCTTCATACATTCCCATCCCCCTTCCCACATTCTCTTCTTCCCATATAACCATCCACCTTCCACATTCCCATCTTCCCACATTCCCATATTGCCACATTCCAATTCACCTTCCCACATTCCCATCTTCCTACAATTCCACCCAACTTCCCACCTTCCCATCCACCTTCCCTCACTATCATCTTCCCAAATTCCCATCCACATTCCCATCTTCCTATATCCCCACCCACCTTCCCACATTCCAATCCACCTTCCCACATTATCATCTTCCCACATTCCCATCCACCTTCCCACATACCCATCTACCCACATTTACATCTACCAACATTCAGACATTCCCATCCACCCATTTTCCCATCTTCCCACATTCCCCCATTCCTATCTTCCCACATTCCCATCAACCTTCCCACATTCCCTTCCACCCACCCACCTTACCACCCACCCGCCCACCTTCTCACTCACCGTCCGACCCAGTGATCAACAGACCATCCCTTCTCAAAAAAAAAAGAGGACTTCGCGCAACACATGAATGTCAAATTCCTTTCTAATGGGTTTTTTTTCCGCTGGGAATGGGAATCCTGGGAAACTTCACATGGGCGCTGTATAGTGTTAAAAATAATTTATTAATGGCGAAATTTCTCAAAAAATGCCTATGTTGTTCTCCGGGTGTCGTTGAAGAGACAGATGATGAATGCAAATGGACAGGAAGAAAGGGAGATAAAATAAGAATTTATATCGAAAGTAAATGTAAAAGTGAAACGAAAATTGTTAAAAAAGGTTATAACGCACAATACTTGGAGTGCGATAGCGACAATAACAATAACGACATAACCTTCCAATGTTATGAGAACGAGGCAGCTTGTAAGTCGGGAACGATAATAACTCAATACATATATGAACATAGAAAAAGGGGTTCTTTGTCAAAACGATTTTATTCGCTACTGACATTCGAAACTGATCGCATGAGATGTATGGGTGTTGATAACACAAACAACATTGTGATTGTTGAACCTACATACCCTGTGGGGCAGCCACCAGATACTTTACCATGTGATTCCCCGGCATTGTTCCACAAGGAATATCGTAACAGTGGTGAAAAGATTTTTCTACACATCGGTGACTGCAAGGCTAAACAACATAAGTATTATCCAGAGGGTGGAAGAGGTTGTTGCAACGAACTGCTAGAGGAGAAACATTTGGGTCCGTGTCTTGTGATGGAACGTAAGAAGTATTCCACAGGAGACGGTTCTGATGGCTGGAAACCGTTCATGGTAAAACGCGAAAGAATCATAGAACCCTACAGCGAAATGGAAACCGTTCCAGTAGAGTAGTTACAGTCTGTAACTCATACAGTTCGTTACCGGATTATAGTGATTCCATAATTGATATTGAACTCTATCAAGTTGATTATATCACATTGGACATTATAATATGAAAGACAACGAACTATACGTTATTATATTGGTGATGGTTATTGTTTATTTTTTATTGACATCTGGTTAGAGTACTTTACTTTGGTTATTTGTGATTTGTTGAGAGCTATATCGATCAGCTGGATTCTATGTGATAGGACAATATGTGTATCTTTATAATTGTAGAGTTTTTCTTTGTAAAAGTTTAGAAGTAAAACATTTAATATTATGTACATTTTATTTTAATGTAATAATTGACATGTAGTTTATTTAAACTATATTATTTCATTTTACTAAACAATGCTGTGATGAACCACAACATGGCGCATTGTGGGTAAAAGCGTCTCTTTTAATCCTAAGCACTAATAACAGCGACTAATATACTAAAGCACTAATATCAGTCTTAAATACAATGGCTGATATAAAGGTCACAAAGGACGCCAGGATCAAACCACAAATTCGTGTTACAAAAGCATTTTGCCTACATCTCTCCACCAATCCGTGGAAGCCCTATGGACTTCTGCCCATCGTCGCGAAGTCCATGTCAAATATCTTCATGATGAGGTCGATAACATCAAGCCCCTGGTCAATGCATTCATCAATGTTACTGAAAACTATGAAGCAACTATCACAACAGTGGATGAAGATGGCCGTGAACGTTATGCACGGTACGAAAAGGAGGTCATCGCCCTCCATCAGGAGTTAGATGCTTTAAGCGACGAAATTCAAGATGAAATACATGGAGGTATTGCTAGGAAACAATACGACGCTGATGCAATTCTCAAATCAAGAAATTAGAAAATTCACAATACCACCCCTACCGCTAACGCGCCCTTACCAACAAATATACGTGATGTCCCCACCACACAACGTCTTACCAAGGACACTGACTTCATGTTTTTCACAGAATGGCGAATACTATGGGAGGAATTATGCGATGGCATCAAATATTCCTGAATCATCATAGATGGCTCATTGCCCATGATACCGGATTTTTTAAATTTAATCTGCACAAATTCACCAGCCATTGATCCAAAAACTTGTACAGGTGTCATAGTCTTAGTCTTGGCATCATACAGTACCTGTACTGGTTATGCAGAAAATCAACTGCTTGGAAAAATTTCCTGACCACATCACAGAATGGCATTTCACCTGGGGTATTTAAAGCAAAACTTATAGCAAATAGACGGGCAGTCGGAGATATCGATGAAGATGAATTATTAGCTTTTCTTTTCATCTTAGGTTTCGAACTGGAACTGACAAGACAGTTGCAGGTTATGATTTTGATCACCATCTTGGTATTTCGGCTGAAATTAAACCAATTATCCAATCTAACGAAAAACCATACAAAAATATCAATGGTGGTATTATAAGCAAGATTGGTCAAATAACTTTTAGACATTAAATTATTTACTGTACTAAGCATGCAACAACTGTCTAAACAATTTATGAAGGTGTCAATGGTATATCCTAGATACTGTAGTGACACCTGTTGCAAATTAGGAATAATCTTATCCAATTTCCCCGAACCAATTTATAATAATAACTCATTTGTTGCATCTGTAACTAAATAATTGAATTAAGATTACCCTTCACTAACGTTACCAACTTGCTTGCCAATATATACAGAGATACAAACCATGGATTTTAACAATTCAATACCACAAAATTCTTCTGAAATTGAGAAATTGGCAATTTGGGATAAACTTACACACTATTTTAACACAGTATTTAATGACTCTGAAGAACTACAACCAATGTGTGGTTCAGCTGGTACTCCAATGGATATACACACTTGAAAGGAAATTACACACCCACTGCTATTAGGACTGCACGCACAATTCCCGTTTGTCTTCGCCAACAAACTCTATGATTAACACTGGCGTTATAGAACTGGTAAGCGCCGATGAACCTGCCATTTGGTACCATCCGATGGTAACAGTTCGCTAACCAGATAAAACAATTTGTATTTGTGCCGACCCAAAGACACTCACCTTTATATCCAGCACCTACACCAATAGAAGCAACAACCTAAATTGGCACAGGCAATAAATTTTTCACAAAATTGGATACACGTAATGGATATTTGCAAATGCCATTATCAGTGGAAACCAGACCATTAACCACATTATTTTTTATCACCAATTGGACAACTACGATATCTACGTTCACCTGTTCACCAATGTGCTTCAAAAGTACCGGTGACAGTTACAGTGCTAGAGGTGACGTAATTTTTCCAAATTTGTAAAAATGTTCGATGACTGTTTATTGCCTCCTTCTTATTTTGTCACTTTCACACGCGATACGATTCAAGTATTGGAAATTTCCAATAAATATGGAATCACTCACATGTACTGTAAGCCTTTACCTGTCTTCCCTTCCTCGATCAGAAGATCTCGATCAAGGAGAGCAGTTTCATAATCGTCCAACTTGGCATCATCCTTGCATTTCTTTTGGATCATGACCTTTTCGGTCATTATTTCCCGGGTTCGTTGTTCTGCCTCCCATATCAGTATCTTGTTAACTTTAGCGTGTTCTCATTTGCGTTTCTCGATTTCGAGTTCAGTTTCTCTTTCGGGTTCCTCGATGTCGATCGTCCTATGCTGATTGATGATTTCTTGCGCAAGCTTATCTCTTTCGAGTTATAACTGCACGTATTCGTTGTCCATACGTGCGTTGATCACTCAGGCCCTTTGTTCATGTACCTGATCCTGGTGTCTATTTCTCTGTGAGTTTGTGGAGGTTGCCCTACGGAAGGTAGACTCGGATTGTCTAGTTTATAGGTGGTCCCTCCTTGTAAAAGCTTTTGTGGGATAACTGATTCGTTTGCTTTGCTAACCAGTTCCCCCCAGTCCCTGAATACTCTAAAAAGGGATATCTAGCTAGAATAGTGCAAGCTACCGGCTGATTGGCTGATTTGCTGTGCGAAGGGATCTGGGTTCTGTTCGATCGGCCAACCAGCTTAGGAAGGTTGCCTCAGCCCTGCTTTCCGTATCGGCCAATAGAATTTGAGTTGGCGTTGATTTTGACCTATCCCAGAGCTACTGAACTGAATTTCCTATCTGTATGCTCATCCTCTGTGTTGGACGGGAGCTTCGTGGAATAAGGGTAGTTGGTATCCTCGTATAGAGTAGTAGTCATATGATTCTGTTGTTGTGTTCCCATTTTTCGCCAGAACACCGGCTTTTGGGAAGAACTCTAGTAAAACTGCTTAAATTATAGAAAGTATAACTGTTACCTAGCTAGTCTTGACTTAACTAGTCACTAGTCACTAGTTTAATCGGCACACGGCACGAACTTTACTTATTAATTATATTGTTTGTACTGTTATTTACCGTCAGTTATTAATTGTATCGATTTGTTGATGAAATATTGCCCTTTGGAGAATACTGATAAATCACCCAAAATTCCCAATTTTCTTGATACACTACAGGTTAGAGAGACAGGCTATACATAACAATTGCGATTTATATCAATGTGGTGTGTATTGAATCTAATGTTATTTAGCAGACACTACATGAGTCAATTGCTGTTCTCTTTATGTGTGATCAAATTTACTGACGGTCGGCAGAATAGTGTGCATGATTGTGATTGGTAACAAAGCATTTCCTAAAGAATGCGCCTAATAATTTAATCATAAGCATTATCGTTGCGTTTAGTATAAGTCCTAGCTCTGTTTAAATAGATAGAGCGCCACGTCCTAAAGGAACTGTTAATATTTCCCGAAAGTTAATAATATCTGTCAGAAATTACATATGAGTGATCAATCGAATAATACAGTAGGTTTACACTGCAATCTTACACTGCAATAATAAAATTTAAGCATCCGAATTCAGCCTCCCGGGTGTATCCATCGGGTGAATGATCGCGCATGGGCTGGCTTCGGTTAATGTTTTGTTTATTAGCATAAAATATTGTCGTATGCTAAAGGTGTGTTAATTAACTAAAAGACATATAAATTTTGGCAGGTTAAACTGCTAAAGGTCTTGAAAAGCGCGAACACTCCTCGTAGTTGACCGTCTCGTGGTAACCGTTGGCTCCTTTGGGAAATTGCTGTTGTCGAAATTCCGAGGTTTATCCTTATCCTGAATTTTGTTGTCAAACAAAATTCACCGCTAATATTTGGAATTTTAAATTTGGAATATTTGGTTGGATAATACGATATTTTTGATTGTCATATTCGTGATCAGCATCCCTATATGGTCATAAAATCAATTTGATTTCGTCGTGATTTTTCATTATCATATCATATTTATACTAGTTGTTTTTTCGTGCCCCAGATGGCACATTCAAAATTACCAAAAATGTACTCGAATTTTATATTTTTGTTCTATAATCGTGATTAGCATCCAAAAAACCGCTATATGCCGCAAATAAATTTATTTTAGTGAGCCAAACAAATATTTGAAAATTTTAGCACAAAAAATACCCGAAAGGATCCACCGCACGAAAACTTAACATAGCCATGTAAACGGCGTTTTCGCTGTTGGATTGCACACTAAATTTTAGGAAAAGTCACGAATTTTCGGTTTTCCCAACAAACATGACACAAAGATACAGATGATTTACAGTACAAAAAATTTCTAAAATAAATCACCCCCCCCCCCCCCCCCCCCCCCCGACCAAATAGGGTTAAATGCTATGATGTAAACGCTATACCGATGAGAATGGCTTGGCCGATAATGTTTATTATCAGTTAATTAAATGTTAATTATCAGGAAAGTTGAGTTGCAGGTTATTCTAATCAATACAATAAAAGTCAATGTGAAATAACCTAGATCTAGATATGCCCTTTGTAGGATAGGTGGAATTTGTGACAACACCTAAAAATGGTGGCGACAGTCAAGCCACAGTCAAAAAATGGTTGACGATTATCAAAAATGGCCACAAAGAATGTGAATAACAGTAGATCGCAGTCCTAAAAGTAATTATGCCAAGTTTCATCTCCGCATATCGCCGGCAAGTCGCAGGAAAACAGTCAAACGTTTGGGGACAACACACAAAATGTCCGGACAACACTAATCATGAATTCAGTATTCTGCAATACAGCAATACTGCTTACCAGTTAGGCTTACAGTATTGCATATGTAGTTTATGTATTTCTTCCGACCGTTGTCCATCCTTCCGTCTGTTGGTCGTTCTGTTGACTAATTTTTGAAGGCTAATAAACACAAATACAGTACCGCTTTCAAATAACGTCGTATTGGATCCTAATAGAATCCTATTAGGATCCAATTCACTGATTCACTACTATTGGAGATAGGATTTAATTGGAAATGAAATTTAGCCCAAATTCCAGACTTGGAGGCACTTAGGATTTGACTTGGATTTCATTAGGAATTTACTTGGAAATCGGCGCTTACTTTGATGTCTGAAAGGTGGACTGACTCAGACTATGCTTGTGCTGGTCCACTTCTTCTCTAACCTGTCAATCATTAAGTTGTATAGAATGGACTAAACTCGTCCTAAAGTTTGCGTAGTGTTCAGTTCATTGATGTATGGTCATCGATGGAAGATAACACTCCTACCTTGTATTGCCAGCCTCTGAGGTAAATAATAATTAAAATATAAACTCTATTTTTGATGAAATCCACACACATCCGCACATAGTTAACGTGCGTGGGCTGCTGGTGGGCTCTGGAATAATTTAAAATCGTATTGATCTTACAAATAAATGTAGGATCACACACTGTATTTATTACTATTGAACATATTTTGAGTAATAAAGAGTAAATCACAATGTTTCTGTAATTATTAATAGAATAAATATTAGTTTATTTTCATTTATTAGTTTAATTAATAATTAGACAGGGGCTAAAACTGGGCGACTAATTAAATGTATGTTATCCAGGGGAAATGTTCATTTCCTATACACATTGACATTCTGCTTACTATACAAACACTGTTTGCTGTAAGAGGAGTACAGGGGTAGATAATTGGGTGTTCAATTATTATTATAGTCTTAAAAATAAATATGGGCTATTAATTATTAGCAGCCCACTTACTTACTGCCTAACACGCTGTATCCATTGTGTAGTTAAATATCCGTTCGGCCAAGAGTACAGCAGCAAGTCATTGATTAGTCCCGAAGGAGGGCTATAGGGACTATACCCCCCCCCCCCCCCCCTCCCTTCCCGACATAGATAAACTGTAATATAGAATAAAGAATAAAGAATAATAAAGAATAAGTCGTACTACCGTGTTAGAACGCATACTAACTAACAATTTCAGAATCTGCATATACTGTAGTTTATTTAGGCTTGATCGTGGTCTGCCAGCATTTTGGCCTGTGTTTGTTTGTGTAGTTTGTTCAGGTACCGTAATAGTTATTACTCAGATATTTTGTAGGCTGGATTGTTGTCTAGCTATTATTAGGTCTGAAGAGATTGCTGCGTGTGTGGAGTTTGTCTGATAAAGTGCCGTTAGTAAGTTGGGGCAGCCATAGCTGTAAGGTCAATCCCCTCTTAAAGAATAAGTCGTACTACCGTGTTAGAACGCATACTAACTAACTATTTCAGAATCTACGCGTACGGTAGTTTATTTAGGCTTGGTGGTAGTCTGCCAGCGTTTGGTTTGTATTTTTGTTTGAGTATTCTGTACGGGTAGCGTAATATTTATTATTCAGAGTTTATGCGATTATTCGCAACATTCATGTCCCCAAGTTTATCCCTACAGTAATTGTGCTTGTTATACATACCGTTATAGTTAAATTAACCCCGGTACTACACGGGCTGCTTGGCGTAGGACAAGACTGGTGACTTTGTGCTCTGGTCACTCCAGCAGATGCCGTGGTTCTTTTAACTGTTCAAGTATATTTAACTACTGATTATTTGTTGTACCAGTACTTGTACCTAATTTAGGGTTTAGTGTACAGTGCTTTCCGAGAGTAATTAGGGTGTAGGCAGTATATTTGTGTTGTAAAGTGGTTGATAGGCACATTCGTTAGCTCTATTAACTTCTGGGTAGGAACACTCCGTGATACATAACGTAGTACCTATAGCGATACGGTTATAGGTCGTCAGGCGGTGGTATTTTCCTATCTGGACAGTGCAATATATTTACTACTACTTATTATTTCAAATACCGTAGTACCCTGTCCGTTGTAATAACCAGAAATCTAACCCTTTGTTAGGCTGGTTTGTAGACTTCCTGTAAAATTACCCTAAAAAATTCGTACGTAATATTTTGTTGTGTTTAATTAGAGAATTAATCTCACCCGTATCGTAAGTAATTTGTAGTATTAAGTAACTTAGGTAAATTAGAATTATCTGTTTTAGTGTCTCAATAAGTAACACTTCACTGAGAGCGCACAGCTTCTGTGTAGTGACTCCCCCAGAAATAATAACATTTATTTCAAATATTGACAAAACCCCTTTTAAACGGGTATATATCTATTATAAATCAACTCAAACGATTTATAAATAGTAGGCCTGCCATACAACAACTAGGTCTCAATATCAGTTGGACTACTGCTTAAATAACGGTAATAAAGTAAGTTAAAGTAACCAAGTAACCCTAAAATATTCAGAAATTCAATTATTCTAAAATAATTGATAATTGACATACCGGTATTTACCATAGGCTTATTATATTTATCTCTATAAATTTGAGCTGAAATCATACCGGTACTCTGTAATTAATTCTAGTCTGTAATAATTATACTTATATATACTATAAGTGTCAGCTGTATACCGGTATTCACGATAGGCCTATTATATATTTATATATATTTGTGCTAAAATTATATACCGGTACTCTGTGACAAATCTAGTCTGTAATAATACTTATATATATACTATAAGCATACCGGTATTCTAATATATTGTATATATATCACGTTACACCGAGTAACGGTATCGGTAATAAATCGCTAGGCTTGCGGTCATACTGAATTACTAGACTTGCTTTAACTGAAACTATAGTAGTAGACATTCAACTGTATAGCTAAACATGTCTGACACTCAGCAAAACCTGTCAGACAGTCTGATCGATACAACCATCTGTGACACAGATAGGAGTGTGGAGCGATTAAGAAAGGAGTTCAGCTCACCTCCTACTGCAAGAAAGGTCATCCCTCCAGTAGTATCAGACCCTAGGCTAATCCACCATAGGTCCATCATAGGCACTCGGGCACAGGTCAAACGGAACCAAGAGGCAGTTGTCCTATCGCAGCAACATCTTGGTCAAGAACCTACTTCCCAGCGACCCGATAGCTCCAGTAGTTCGGATACTGTAGAGCTGACCCCTGAACACGGAGTGCAGATGGCTGCTACTGTCTACTCGGACCCCCTTCTCACCCTTCCTGCTGCAGTGCTAACTACTATATTCATTGCGGTGGAGGAACATCAAGCCGACTGGGCGAGAAATAAGCGAGCGACCCAAGATAATTATGCGGGATACGCCAGGGAAGAATTGATGTCTATTGTCGAGTCACAATGGAACTTTCCCGGACTCGGACTCCCGTTGGATCTGTCCGAGGCTACTTGGGAAGATATACACAGGATGGGAGTGGCTAAAGATACAATGGATCCAGCTGTTTGGAAGAGGTCGGCAGCAGGATATGTGCAGGGATTCTTCGGCTCCTTGGAGCGATTGGAAGAACAACTGTTTCGACAACCCCAAGGACCTCAAGAGCAGGAAGAGCTGCTATACCAAGTACGCGAAAGAACCCTACGCATTCGACTAATCCTATCAGCCTTTGAGGAAACTTCCAAAAGAAGACAGGACACGTCGCTGCAGGTTGCTGTCAAAACTTGGTTCCATCGGGTAGGTCTCAAAGTACAGGAAACGGCCCAGTGGAAATCCCAGCTGGCTGAGAGATCAACCTATGAAGAACAAACTGATGTCACCCTTTCTCAAGCGGAAAGCGAAGAGACCGCCGAGAAACCGCGAACTAGAGACGCTATCGACATTTATCTGTCCGACTATCAGCGATTCCTAGGAGACGAAGAGTTGAGGAGACGGCTGTCTGGACTTTCCCCTAATAGTGAAGGAACCAAGCTTGTGTTGGACTCAATCAATGCCGAAATGTTAGCTGCAAACCAAGCTGAATTTGATGAAAAACTCCGCCTCACTAGAGTCCGAGAAGAACAAGTAAAGAAAGAATGGATAGAGAAAAGAAAGGTGGCAGCAGCAGCGGCGGCAGAAGCAGAAGCCGAAAGAAAAGCGGCAGAAGCAGAAGCCGAAAGAAAGGCGGCAGAAGCAGAAGCCGAAAGAAAAGCGGCAGAAGCAGAAGCCGAAAGAAAGGCGGCAGAAGCAGAAGCAGAAAGAAAAGCAGCAGTGGCAGAAGCAGAACAGAGAGCTTCTGAGGAGACTATCCAACTGAAGTTGGAAAATCTGCAAGAGACGCAAGACAGTATAAATAAACAGTTTACTGCTAATCAAATGCAGATGATGAGAAAATCTACTCCCAAGCGCCAGGGATACACATCCTCGGAGGAAGGCGAGACCACCGATCCTGAAGGCGGAGGAAATAGATCTCATCTAAGTAGGCGTAGAAAAACATCTTACCGTCGCAAATTGCCTGATTTGCCCCCAGCTGTTAGAAGACAGCTAGCTAGCACAGACTTGAGTAGTATAGAACCTACAGCCCAAAGTATTAAGGTCAAAAGACTCCCTACAATAGTTGATGAGCCTGAAATAATTAGGCCTGTCGTTCCCAAAGTCACTTCTGTGTTAGAGACCCCTGTACTTCCAGAGCTTAACTCTAAATTCCCTTTACATAGTACTACACTGCCTGTACCCGGTAGAACAGTCCAAGAGAATATCCCTGTCCGGATAGCAGAGAGAGAAATCAAAGATTTGTCTCCCGTCGTCCCGCGTCAGCCCGCTACTATGTTGGCGACTCCCGCTTCGGCGGTTGAGTGGGTAGAAGAGGGACGGCGGGGGATGAATCTCCTGCTAGGACAGATGCAGGAGACTGTCCACCAACTTAAGGGAACAGTGAGGGAAGGTAGAGCAGAGTTGCAAGAAGTGCAGCAAAGTATCGCACTAGAACGCGACAAATTAGTCAATATCCAAAAGGGCATACCAATACCCCCTGTAACATTGTGTCAACCTGTTAGGTCTGAAGTACTACATGCGCAAGGTGTGGAGCCTACACGCATCTATACTGCTAGTGAAGTAGAAACTCCTATAGCAAACCCTATTAAGGGTGATTATACGCCTGTTGCTAATGATATTCCCTATAGACCTGATAATAATCCGAGAAATTTATATACCGATAATTCGATATTAAATAACACGATGGCCCAAGAAAGCTTTACGCGTCAGATGGCTAGAACAGAAGCCCGCCAAGCGGTCAAAGTGGGAGAGATCGTCAAATTCAATGGAGATGAGATGAAATGGTTACCTTTCAACGAATATTACAAAGATAGCATACAGAACTCTGTACTATCTAACGGAGAGAAACTTAGATTCCTCATCAAGTGCTTGGAAGGACCTCCCAAGTTAATGGCGTTAAAGTTTATTGGACATCCAGATGGATTAAGACAAGTTTGGGATACATTAAACATCAGGTATGGTAACAAGGATAACATAGCTAAGTATTTGTATGCAAAATTAGTAGCCCCCCGACACTTCCTTAGTAGCGGGATTATAGAGTTTTCCGATGAAATTCAAGAGATCTGTAGACAACTGGACTGGTTAGGTAAGTCGCATGAATATCAGAGTTCCATGGTTATTGGAGCCGTAGTCTCTACTTTACCAAAGGGTGGAGTATGTACACGCTGGGACAAGAAAGTGTTGTACATGAATGAACAACAACGACGAAGTCCTACCATGGCTGATCTCATGTCTTTCTTAGATGGTGAAGTAAAACTACAACTCATCAAGCAGTCCAGAGAGAAAACATCGGAAAATAAGGTAAGTGAGAAACCCACTTCTAGGAGAAGAGTAACACCGGTGTGTTACACTGACGACGGCGAAAGCCAAGCTTCCCAAGAAGAGGACAGCGGGAAAGACACAGACCGATCTTACTATGTTGACAAAACCTCAAAGGACGTAAGTAAATACAAGGCTCGAAACAACGATAGGAGAGAACAGGTTGCCAAGACCCCTCCTCAGTCTCCTAACAGAATGCACCGAAGAAAACCCGAAGAAAAAACGAGAGTGCATCAAGTTACCCAAGGTAAAGTGAGTAACATAAAACCTAACTGTGCGCTGTGCGACGGGACCCACCGTTTGAGTGCGTGTGCTGAATTTCTAAAGAAATCCCTTGTAGACAGACGTACAGTCGTGTGGGACAAGCGGTTATGCTATAATTGCCTCAGACCAGGACATCAACGGCGAACCTGTTACTCCGACATAAAGTGTGCAAAGTGTGGCGCGAAACATCACATCTTGTTACACAGTGAGTTCGAACGAGACAGACAGAGTCAGGTAAGTGAGCCCGAACTACATGTCCAATTCAGTGACGTAAACGACACTGATCAAGAGTCTGAGATGGAAGGATTCTATACTGACGAATTCTCCGACGCCAATGAATCCTGTTATCTAATAAATACCGCAGTGTATCGAGCACTTACTTACGAAAAGGACATCAACGATGAGTTTCCCCCAACTACTTTCGCCAAACAACCATCTTGGAAAGCTCCAGCTTCCAACGTAGGAATCAGAGAATTTCCTGTAGTTCAAGTAAGAGTTCACGGTCTTAACAAAAGCTACATAGTGAACGCCCTCCTTGACTCCGGCAGCACAGGAACATTCATCAATCAAGAACTAGCCGAAGATATCTTTGCTGGACAACCCAAGTTCCGGACTAAATTGAATATGTCAGGAATTATGCAGGTTTGGAAATCTACCCTAACGGCAGATTACTATGTAGGTGTGTTGTCCACCCCCCAGGATAAGTTAGGAACACAAGGTATAAGGTCAGTAAAAATGGTGGCTATAAAGAACTTTGCTACTACTCAAGCAGACCTTTATAATTGGGACGAAGATGAGAGCATCCAACATCTTAAGATACCTCGATTCCAGACAGATTATCCTGGAGTGCAAATACTCATCGACCAAAACGCGCACGAGGCGCTCGAAACATTAGAGAAACGGCCTGCTCAACCACAGCCACTGCAAACCTATGCGGTAAGAACTAGAGTAGGTTGGTACTTTACTGGCCCTTCCCGTAGAACTCTCGAAGAGAGAATGCCACACGAACAAATATATCAAGTAAACGATTGGGAAGTGGAAAGCAGTGAGGTGGACGAACTAACTGAGGGAACACCATACTCCTCAGATAATGACGACATCTACCAACTCTTCGATGAAGAGAACACAATGGACCTACTTACCGAAAACCAAACTTGGAAAAATCAGGTGAATCTATGTCAACTGATTCGCCCATCGGAACCCATTGCTTACAATGACGAACTTAACGATGAGATAGAGCGCTACAACGCTAGAACTCGGGACGAACTAGCCGTACGATTCTTTACCCAAGAATTGGTAGAACCCAATTCATACGACAAAGCCCTGTCGATAGAAGAAGAAAGAGCCAAGCAAATCCAGGAAACAACCACACGTTTTTTAAAAGATCAAGGTAGATATGAAATCGGACTACCCTTCCGAAAACGGGAACCTAGATTTATAAATAACAGACCCTTGGCTGAGAAAAGAATCAATCAATTACATCGACGTCTTACGGCAAATGCTTCAGCTAAGGAAATGTACCAAACTCAGTTGAAGAAATTTATCACAAAGGGATATGCGGAGCGAGTACCGGAAGGAACTCCAATAACTGAAAGAACTTATTATCTAACACATCATTACGTTCCCAAACCCGGTAAACCCCATGAAGTACGGGTCGTATTTGATGGCTCCGCCCTATATATGGGCCAATCCCTCAATTCCGAGTTGTTACCAGGACCCAACTTGCTCCAATCTTTGTTGGGAATACTTTTAAGATTAAGACAATATTCCATCGCGTTCGCCTCCGATATAGAAGGAATGTTCTTACAAGTCAAGGCATTGGATCGTGATAGAGACAGCCTAAGATTCCTGTGGTGGCCTGAAGGAGATCTCAACCAGAAACCGGTAGAGTACTGGATGACCATCCAGGCTTTTGGGATTATATCAAGCCCTTCAAACGCCTGTTCAGTGGTTCGTACCACTGCGGATGACAACCGGGATGCCTTCTCCAAAGAGGTGATAGATAACATCAAACGAGACATATACATGGACGACAATTTAAAGTCCCTTCCATCAGTAAAAGAAGCCATTGATGTCGCGAAAGGAACGGTTGAGTGTTTGAAAAGAGGTGGATTTCGATTGACGAAGTTCACCAGCAACTCCCGTGAGTTTCTGGAAGCAATATCTGTAGAAGACCGGGGATCAAAAGACCTCGACTTAATACATGACGATCTTCCGGAAACCAAGACGCTTGGCTTGAAGTGGGACACAGAAAGAGATATCCTGTTTTTTCAGCTAAAACAGCGAGATAATCCAGTTCGGACCAAACGGATTTGTTTAAGTATTCTGAGCACTTATTTCGATCCCTTGGGATTTATTAGCCCAGTTATATTGATTGCTCGGAGTTTAGTACAACAAATGTGGCTTGAAAACCACTCGTGGGACGATCCACTCAAGGGAGAACTATTAAAGAAATGGATGAAATGGGAGGACTCGCTACCTGCCATCGAGAACTTTATAATTTCCCGTTCATATTTTGGTCATGTTCTCCCTACGTATTCCTATCAACTCCATGTATTTGGAGATGCCAGCGATATGGGAATCGGTATAGTAGCATACCTGCGAGTCGAAACTCCGGATGGAATCAAAGTTGCCTTGGTTACCTCTAAGGCATTGATTAACAACAAGCTTAAGGTTCCTCGGGCGGAGTTAAAAGCAGCTTTATACGCTACAGCTATCGGCCGGAATGTAACAGAACAGATCGATTATCCACTGGAGAAAACTGTTTATTGGACCGACGCTTTACTTGTGTTGGAATATATAACGAATGAAGTCTGTCAGTTCAGCGTCTTTGTTACTAACAGAGTGGCCATTATTCTTAGTCGCACAACGATAGATCAATGGAGACATTGCCCTGGTACGATTAACCCAGCTGACATCGCCTCCAGAGGA
>JAUCBJ010002576.1:0-21084 GCA_032718475.1 Nemertoderma westbladi | reverse complement strand
AGCCAAATATGCTTGTTGTATGTATTAAGGGAGACGGTGTACTTCTCTGTGACCTTTAGCACACCAACCAGTTGTTAACTTTTAAACCTATTTTATTAAACGGCCTTATATATATATTGATTAATTAATAAATTCATTATGTAATACCATCCTTTGAGCTTATGCTCATCCGATCAGAGACTTGCTGAGGACTTTCAAAGTTAACTGTCAAAATTTTGGTCTTTCGGGAGTTAATAAAAAGACCAACACTAGAAGCAGCATGTTCTATATATGATATAACTCGAAAATTACCCAATATTTTTGAAAACGATTTTCACTACTACGAAGACAATAGATTTTAACGAAAAGTCATAAAATTTCAGATTCCCAACTACTGTACGTTTGTTTCAGAATTATAATAAAAAAACCATGGGGGGGCTCATATTGAACCCCCCCCCGGGTTTTATAGGGTTAAGGTGAGGGGTTGCCGGGGAATTTTTACAGATTAGGAAAAAAACAAGAAACAGAAAACCGAAGACAAAAACAAAAACAAAAAAGAAGATAGGAAAAGCACATAAAGACCCCGGAATTTCGCTATAGAGGGCAATGTAGTTGGTTACATACGCCAGGGGCGGATCCAGGAATTTAATTTCTATGGTGCGCACAATTTGTGAAGTTTATCTTTTGGTCTCGTCTAAGGGCGCTGCCCCAGCGGTTTCCGGGGGGCAGAACCCCTGTAGCCTTGGTGGGGGTAAAGGGGACGAATTTTTATTTAGATTTTAATATAAAAAATTTCATGCAAAAATAATAAAATGTTTCAATCGATTATCTGATATTTTCTATTAATTATTGATGATTTTCGATAACTATAAATATTTTTTCAAAATTATAAAATATTTATTTTACTCATTGAACATTTAAAGGATTGGCAGTTATTAATTCTAGGAGATGAATTAATAATAATTTCTTTAAGTCATGGGCCTATATATTAAATAATAATTAGTAACTAATTACTATAACTAATAAGCAGCTTGATCTAGTGGTTGCATTCCTGGGCTTCCATTCAGGAAGCCCTGGTTCGATCCCTAGATGGGGGCAGCACTATTTGGGCACTCTACTTTAAATGCTGCAGCCTAGCCCAACCCGGGCTTTCATCATTGATTGGTCGGTAAATGGGAACCAAGGCAACTTGGGAAATATAGTGGAAGGGTTTACTGTGACTGATCACCCATGGTGGTGAACAGGCATTCCTATAGGAACCAGAGTGGAAGATTTTACTGTGGAAGATCAACCATAGTGGTGAACAGAGATTCCTTTAAGAAACAGAGAGGTAGGTTTTACTGTGGAAGATCACTCATGGTGGTGAACAGGCATTTCTTTAGGAAACAGAGTGGAAGGGTTTACTGTGGAATATCACCAATGGTGGTGAACAGGCATTGCTTTAGGAAACAGAGTGGAAGGGTTTAATGTGGAAGATCAGATCACCCTTGGTGGTGAACAGGGATTCCTATAGGAACCAGAGTGGAAGGTTTTACTGTGGAAGATCACCCATAGTGGTGAACAGACATTCCTTTAGGAAACATAGTGTAATGGTTTAATGTGGAAGATCGCCCATGGTGGTGAACAGGCATTCCTTTAGGAAACAGAGTGGAAGGGTTTACTGTGGAAGATCACCCATGGTGGTGAACAGGCATTCCAGCATTTCTTTAGGAACCAGAGTGGAAGGGTTTACTGTGGAAGATCACCCATGGTGATGAACATGCATTCCTTTAGGAAACAGAGTGTAATGGTTTAATGTGGAAGATCGCCCATGGTGGTGAACAGGCATTCCTTTGGGATACAGAGTGGAAGGGTTTACTGTGGAAGATCACCCATGGTGGTGAACAGGCATCCTTTAGGATACAGAGTGGAATGGTTTACTGTGGAAGATCACCCATGGTGGTGAACAGGCAATTCTTTAGGAAACAGAGTGGAAGGGTTTACTGTGGAAGATCACCAATGGTGGTGAACAGGCATTGCTTTAGAAAACAGAGTGGAATGGTTTAATGTGAAGATCACCCATGGTGGTGAACCAGCATTCCTTTAGGAAACAGAGTGGAAGGGTTTACTGTGGAAGATCACCCATAGTGGTGAACATACATTCCTTTAGGAAACATAGTGTAATGGTTTAATGTGGAAGATCGCCCATGGTGGTGAACAGGCATTCGGCATTCCTTTAGGAAACAGAGTGGAAGGGTTTACTATGGAAGATCACCCATGGTGGTGAACAGGCATTCCAGCATTCCTTTAGGAACCAGAATGGAAGGGTTTACTGTGGAAGATCACCCATGGTGATGAACATGCATTCCTTTAGGAAACAGAGTGTAATGGTTTAATGTGGAAGATCGCCCATGGTGGTGAACAGGCATTCCTTTAGGAAACGGAGTGGAAGACTTTACTGTGCAAGATCACCCATGGTGGTGAACAGGCATTCCTTTAGGATACAGAGTGGAAGGGTTTACTGTGGAAGATCACCCATGGTGGTGAACAGGCAATTCTTTAGGAAACAGAGTGGAAGGGTTTACTGTGGAAGATCACCAATGGTGGTGAACAGGCATTGCTTTAGAAAACAGAGTGGAATGGTTTAATGTGGAAGATCACCCATGGTGGTGAACCAGCATTCCTTTAGGAAACAGAGTGGAAGGGATTAATGTGGAAGATCAGATCACCCATGGATGTGAACAGGGATTCCTATAGGAACCAGAGTGGAAGGTTTTACTGTGGAAGATCACCCATGGTGGTGATCAGGCATTCCAGCATTCCTTTAGGAACCAGAGTGGAAGGGTTTTCTGTGGAAGATCACCCATGGTGGTGAACAGGCATTCCTTTAGGAACCAGAGTGGAAGGGTTTACTGTGGAAGATCACCCATGGTGATGAACATGCATTCCTTTAGGAAACAGAGTGTAATGGTTTAATGTGGAAGATCGCCCATGGTGGTGAACAGGCATTCCTTTAGGAAACAGAGTGGAAGGGTTTACTGTGGAAGATCACCCATGGTGGTGAACAGGCATTCCAGCATTCCTTTAGGAACCAGAGTGGAAGGGTTTACTGTGGAAGATCACCCATGGTGATGAACATGCATTCCTTTAGGAAACAGAGTGTAATGGTTTAATGTGGAAGATCGCCCATGGTGGTGAACTGCCTACATGGAGCGCCGCGCCCTTGGGAAGGTTTACAGCAATTTTATATTGTGGATGATGGTATGGAGATGGAAGTTGTGAATGTGGATTCCGCTTGGGTTTTATCGTAACTATCAATTAATAGTAAATCTAAAAAAAAAATTATTTTTATAAATTTTTTTATAAATTTTACTCTTTTTATTTTCTTTCTCAAAAAATCTATGGTGTGCGGCGCCACGCGCCCCTATTGTGGATCCGCGCCTGACATACGAATCTTGTGTACATTATATAATACTATATAATGCTACTATAACACTATAATAGTTATTATATAATACTCTAAGTTGGGGGTATCATTGCACTAAATTCAAAAACATTCAACCATAAAACAGTAGCTACAGTATTAGTATTTCTGTATATTACAGTAATATACACGAATTAAAGGATTAACACGATTAAAACGAATACACGATTATCCACATTAATAATTTTATTAGGGTTAGTTAATATGCAATTTATCATAGAGCCTTGGGAGAGTATGTAAGATATAGAATATAGGGTGTATTATATAAAACAGTGGATTTAGATAGCTGGTCTTGCTACGTTAAGTGGGGGGTTGTATGTATAGATTAGGTTAGCTTCCGTCGCTAGTAGTTCGGGTATGTTTGTGAATTGTTTTATGTTTGCGGTGCGTAGATTTTCTAAACCACAACCGTATATGTGCCTAGCTAGGAGTATGTCTTCGTGTGTTTTTCCGTCATTGGCTCGTGAGGGGTAGTGTCGTTAGAATGTCCCCGTTGTACAACTTAAGATAAACTTTTAATTTATTGTTTCATTTAAACTCATCTTATTTAATTTAATTTTTAATATTGAATAATAATAAATTGTAATGTTCAGTGTGGCGGTGTATCTCTAATAAAAAATACTTACTGTCAATGTAGGCTCCATTGGCCTTCATATTTTCCCATTCACTACCTGGATCCAAGGCACCAAATTTAATACTCCACTCCAATCCTCCATTGCCAACGTCTGAACCACCAGTCGTGTTAACAAACCCAGGATAGGGGTTAGGCATATACCCGCAACCAGTAGCAAAGTAGTTAGCGGGACAAGTCGCCTTAGCTTTAGCATTGTAATCACTTGAACTTGGTTCAGATTTCTTTATTTGGCATCTTAGAAAATAGTCGCCTTTCTTACAACATAGAGCATTGATTTCCACTCCATTTTCTTTCCTGTAAGCATTTAAGGCAAATAGTCATAATGTTGATGATATAACGAGGTCAAAGTTAAAAAGGTGAATTAATTAATTGCAGGTATGGAGAACTTAGTTTTTGAAAGAGAACCTCTAAATTTGGTACTTTTATGAAAACTGTTGCAGAATTTTTTTTTATGAAAAAATTGTTAAACGGTTTTGTTAATTAGTAGGGATGATTTACTTAATTTGTGGTAGAAAAAAAAGGTTTGGATTTGTATTCGGGAAGCTATAACGTACATGTTGGATAAATAATAGTGAATATTTGTAATTATGTATAATTGGACTTGAATTTTGTGTTGATGCATTCATGGATTCTGCCTTTAGATTACTTATTTTACTGATTTTTAGTCCAAAACAACATTTTTTATTGATAAAGCTAGTCACGGTGTAATATTGACTATTCCTGTTGAATAATTCTTTGTTGAGGGTTTTTACGCCATCTAGTGCCATTATATGCATATTCTACCTGTGATATGATGTTCGCTGAGGTTTGTAATGACTCATTGGCTCGTATTATTCTATTATGTTAACCTGGTATATAATCTCTGCTGGTTGGATGTTTTGCTCACTCAGTACATTACCTACTGCAACGGAGTCCATCTCCCACAGCAGGCCTTCACCCGCTGGTCAAATTTCTGATGACTAGCATTTATAACATGCCTTTATGCCTTTGTGTTAATGTCTGTGTCTTGGTCACATTATAAATTCATTGTTAATAATTGAACTTTATTTACGTATATTATAACTGATATTCTGTCGTTGAACTCAATTTGCTGTCATCTTTGCTTAATATATCGCCGATATTACGGAATCAAGAAAGTTTTATACGCGCCACAACAGGTGGGTCACTATAATTAAGTATCAGTGATAATCTGGACAATTGCATCAGATTTGTCGTCTCTGCAAGCAATATTGTGTCACATGACTGTCCTACCTCTGTGTAACCATTGACTACAGCCTAGGCTTACACTCCCTGCTCAGTTGGTTGCTGCTAATAGGTAGGCTGTGCTACCCCATAGGAAACATTGTCCTAGCTTGCTAGCCCTCACCCATCCTGTTGATTGGGCGTGTTACATGGGAAGGTCGCTTACTGCATACATTCTATAGTGGTAGTTAACTGCCTTGCTTATACCACCTTCTCTTGTTGTTAATAATTTGATTAACCATTTGATTAACTATTTGATTAATCATAATTTGAGTTAATAAAGTTGATAAATTATCGGTTGTATACTTATTACTTACAACTACTAGGTCGAGCGAACTCAGATAGTGGAAATGAGATCCTTCCAAGCTTCCCGATTCTCCATAATTGTCGCAATTTCGTTTCTCCCAAGTTCAGTATCCCTTTCAAGTTGATCTATATATGTTATGGCCGGTCGTCCACGACTATGCTTTCCATGAGTTGGTTGCCAGAGAAGTAGATCTGGTATGACCTCGTCTTTACTTCGCCAGCAGTGCCCACTGAATCTTAATCTGCATTCACGGAGGGTGGTTGATACAGGTGGTATTGTACCATAAAGCTCAGCGTTTGTCATGTGTTGTCTCCAGCTGATGTTTAGGGTTGCCCTTAGTAGTATTGTGTAGCAACCATCAATTCGTTGTTCAAGTGATTTAGTCAGTGTCCAGGTCTCACCCCCGTATAAAAATACACTTTCCACTGTGGCTCGAAAGAACTTAGTCTTCAGGTGCCTGGAGAGATCTGATTTCCAGATGGTATCCATTTTTGATAGAGCTACCCAAGCCTTTGCTTTCCTAACTTCTATGTCCTTTTTGCTACTCTCTATCCAGTACTGGAAGTCATCGACCTTCCTTAGTTGATTATTATCAATGGTTGTCAAGTTTCCATCTACATTAAAGCTCATGAATTCGGTCTTTTTAGCATTTATATGCAATCCAACCTCCGTAGCAGCCCTCTCCACTTTATTTAGTAGAAGCTGTGCATCTGCTAGCGTATTAGAGAGCAGGGCGATGTCATCCGCAAAGTCGATGTCTGTGACTGTGGTTGCCGGATATCTACTACTTTTGCGTTCTTGAAGTGTGAATCCCAGATCTTCACCCTTTGTGGCCGTCCTCATTGCGTAATCCAGCATAATTACAAATAGTAATGGTGCTAATGTGTCACCTTGCAGTACGCCAGCCAGGATTGAGAAAAACTCAGTTTCACCATCTGGTGAGAGTACCTGCGCTTCTGTGTCACAATATAACAATCCAATGCCTGCAACAATTACTTCTGGTATTCCATAAGCTCTTACGATTTCAAGCATTTTACCTCTATGGATGGAGTCGAATGCCTTCTTGAAGTCCATAAAAGTCATGACTGCGGGGAGATTCTTTGACTTAATTCCTTCAATCAGTCTCCGTAGTGCAAGTATCTGAGCTATTGTTGATCTACTTGGTCGAAATCCGTTTTGGCTCTTACGCAGTAGTTTCTCTATGTGAGGCATAATCCTATATAGAATCAATTTATTGTATATTTTGGCAGCTACAACAAGCAGACAGATCCCACGATAGTTTGTTGGTATGCCGAGGTCTCCTTTCTTGGGGAGAGGCATTAGTTGACCTTTAGTCCAAATTGGTGGTGGCTTTTCCCCTTTTAACATCCGGTTGCAAACATTCAATAATGGTCTGTTTAGCACTCCAGTTTTCCATACCTCTGCTGGGATTTCATCTAATCCACTCGCTTTATTATTGGACATGTTTTTAATGCTTCTTTGGAGTGCGGCAGGTGTGAAGTCCCCTATTTCTATAGGTAGTGTCTTGTCATATATTTTCCTTGTAGGGCTGACCTTGATGTTTGGTGGCTGCCCAAGTAAGTTACTGAAGTGATTTTTCCACTTCCCAACATGTTCTTCAGGACTATCGGCTTTGAGGCGCCCCTTTGCACAACTTTTCCGACCAGATACCTCATTTACAGTTTGCTAGGTAAGTCTTGATTGTTGCTGTATGTGAGCAGTTGTAATTGCTTCAGTTTTATTTTATTTACTTTTCCTGGCTGATGTTGTAGGCCAATTTAAGATCGTCCTTAGCTTTCTCAACCTTGTTAATGTTTTCGGTTGTTGGTTGTTCGGTTTTAACTTTGTAGGCTATCTTAAGATCTTCTCTCTTACAAGTAACCTCAGAGTTTTGCCATGGCACATACTGTTTTCGTTTGGGTTTCTGGGGGATATGCCTCTTAGCTGATTTCTTGTGGGTTGTTATTATATTCTGGTATATTGAATTGGTGGATTGGTCTTCATACATTGACTGAAGTGCTTCAAAGCGGTTTTGAACTTCTACTGTATAAGCATCCTTTACAGCATTGTCAGTTCTGAGTTTCTCCCAGTCATATTTGATTTGCTTGCTCGTGGGTTTGCTGGCTCTCAAACTGAGTCTGATCTCTGCAGTCACAATTCTGTGGTCCGAACCAATTAGGTTGAACGAGCTGTATGCCTCGCAGTTGATCATGCTGTTTCTCCACTTTTTGTTTATAAGGATGTAATCCAGTTGTGCTTTGGTTCCATTAGGGTATTGAAAGGTCCATAGCTTCCCCTTACTCTTTTCGAATGTGTTGTTTGTTGGTATCAATTCAGATTCTTCCATTAGGTCTAAAAGTAAGTACCCATTTCTGTTAGAACTGGTGTTATAGGTATAACCCTTGATGTCTTCTGGGCCAATTTGCACATTCAGGTCACCAGCAATGACTTTAACATTGTGTTTCGGAATGTCCTTTATAAGTCCAGTCAGTTCTTCATAAAACTTGACTGCTTGTTCTGGCTCTGAGGCATTGGTTGGACTGTAGCAACATACAACTGTTGCCTTGGGATTCCCATCAAATGTTGCGATCATAACCCTGGAATTTATAGATTTGATGTTGTTTAGGGTCTTAAGTTCAAATGGGCTTAGCAGAATTCCTACTCCACCAATTGATGCATTGGCTGAGTTTCTTACTGCTGAGCTTGTTACTGACGTCCATCCATTTCGAATGTCATTGTACTTCATGGCAGTGTCTTCATGACAAATCCGATGTTCTTGGATGCAGGTGATGTCGATGTTATATTCCATTGCCAGAGCGACCATGTCACCCTGTTTGGTATGTGTTTTCAGCGTGCGTGCGTTTATTGTAGCAATCTTTAGTGTCTTTTTACATTTCAACAGGTTGGTTCTTCTTTCTTCTCTGTCTTCTGTTCCAGTAGCCAATTTATCGACCCCGGTCTGGTGTACCACTGAGGGATGCGGTCCTTGTTGACCCGGGCGACGACCGAGCCGGTATTTCTCCTGGAGGGTTCTCATACTCATATCTTTCAGTTGCGGAAGTAATCCGCTTGTGGTCGCAACTCCTACAAGCATCTTCGCAGTAGGTCGCCGTTGGTTGATTACCTTCCGCCGACCTTGTCAGCATGTCTAGTCGTTGGTTGATTACCTTCCGCCTATCCATGGCTACAGCCCTGCTGCCGACTGTAGGGGTCCATTTGTTACACCCTGAACCAAGTGTGCCTCCTGGGTTAGGTTACCTAACACTGGTAGAGGAGCATCCAGTATAGACAGGGTAGGGCGTGTATCATCTCTAATGCAGATGCGTATCAAGCCTTTGCCTTCAATGGTGCCCAAGGCGCTATAGCCCTCAATGACTTATTTAGTTGACGGGGCTAAACCAACCCACTCTTGATCAACTAAATAATGAATAGGCTATGCTTATCGGGCCTGCCCTACTGGGCTGACAGCTACAGGTAGAACCACATTACTGTCATAGTGGTAGCAGGATCTGGGGACCTGACCTGACCTGGACTTATTACTTACCGGTAATTAACTTGTGGACTGAATTAATTAATTTAATTCCATGTTATTTATTTGGGTGCGTTGTAATAATTATTTCTAATGAATTATTATTGTTACAATAAATCGTTGATAATAAAAGGAGGCATAATAATTATTTAATTAATTGAATAACCGCGTCCTGGCTGAGAAATGCCTTAGCCAACTAAAGAGATGTTTAACCAGTGATTCTAATGCCCATAGGATGTATGACGAACAAATGACTAAGACTATTAGTGAAGGATACGCTATAGAGGTGCTACCTGATAATCCCCAAACCGATCGCACTTATTACATAACTCACCATTATGCAAAACGGCCTGATAAAACAGACAAAGTCAGAGTGGTTTTTGATGGATCAGCCTTGTATAAGGGACAATTGTTAAACTATCAACTAATGGTCGGCCCTAACTTATTGCGCTCACTTCCAGGGATATTAATTCGATTACGGCAATTTGATGTCGCCTTTGCCTCAGATATCGAAGGGATGTTCCTGTAGGTTAAAGTCACCCAGGAGGATCAGGATAGTTTGCATCTCCTCTGGTGGCCTGGAGGAGATGTCACTAAACCACCCAAAGAGTACTTACAGCCCTTACAACACCTGCCATATTGTGTCCCGCACTGCAGATGACAACAAACACCTATATGAGTCTGAAGCCATCAACAACATTAAACGTAATATTTACATGGATGACAACTTACACTCAGTCCCTACCGTACAATAAGCCGTGTCCATCGCAAAGGGAACAGTCAACTGCTTGAAGAAAGGTGGCTTCCGCTTAACCAAGTTCATCAGCAACTCCCGGGAATTCCTGTGAACTATACCCGATAAGGAAACGGGCAGCCACGACTTAGACCTAAGCAAAGACAATCTACCGGCAACTAAAACCCTCGGTCATAGATGGGATACGCAACTGGACGAAATGTTTTTTAATGGTCCAGGTTAGGCGTCCAGGAGCTAAGCGTATTTGTCTTAGCATATTAAGTACATTGTTCGACCCTATAGGTTTTATAAGTCCTGTAATTCTGGAAGCTAGCCAGATAGTAAAAACCATGTGGGACCAGAATCTTACATGGGATGAACCCCTGGCAGGAGATTTATTAATTAACTGGTCGAGGTGGGAAAATGCCTTACCTGATATTGAAAACTTTCAGGTACCCCGAGCATACTTCCCCAATGCTCTGCCAGCACACACGTACCAACTACATGTGTTTGGCGATGCAAGTGACAAGGGTATTGGCATCATAGCTTACTATAGAGCTACAACACCCCAAGACACTCGGGTGTCCCTTGTCGTGTCCAAATCTCTGATTAAGAGCAAGGACTTGACTGTCCCAAGGGCCGAACTAAAGGCCGCATTATTTGCGACGATTGTCTCTAAAAATATCCTTGACGATACTGACTTCATAATTTCCAGGACAGTTTTATGGACGAAAGCAGCTTAACTAACACCATTTGTGGTTTTAGTGTATACATCACAAACCAAGTATCCATGATACTCAACCGCACTAAATTAGAACAATTGAGGTACATTCCCAGACTGCAAAACACCGCAGACACACCTTCACGTGGTGCAACCCCCGACAACCTGATAAACTCTCCGGACTCTATCACACCATGATGTATCTCACCGAGGGTCGCCCACTCACGGTCATCCCTGATGCCTTCTACGACATGGAGGAATACAGTGTCAGGTGTACAGTCTCCACCCCCAAACAAAACTGACTTCCGGCTCTGGTACTTGTGCGGTCAATGCCCACATCCCAACCAACAGGTCTCCACTACACCTACGAATCACCCCCGTCGATGATGCTCCTGCCATAGCTTCGTCAAGTATACGTACGGTGGGTTTGAGGAGAATCGATTTAACGTTGATGAGAAACAGTTACATAATTTGCAGAGGGTGCGTAAACCCATGATCCGCGTCCCTGTGTTTTCCCCCAGCCCAATGTTGCCTATGGTGAAACCCATGATGCTATCTCCGACTGACCCCAGCTTCTCCGAAGCCATGTATCTGTATTTCCGAGACCTCGTCATGGAGGAACAGATAGCTCCCCGTTACCAAGAGGAAGAGCCGTGCCCTCTCCAACCCTCTATGGTTGGTATCGGTCGCAGCAGCTTGCTGCAACGCGAGGAATCCATGTGGACTCCCCCTCCCACCTTCACCGAGACCTCCACAGTCAATCGTAACTATTTGGTTACCGAGTTCCTTAGCACCCTTCGAAACTCTATCGGCGTAGATGACCCTATTAAACTCTCCGGCAAGCTTGATGTCGTTTATTCTAACATTAGTGTCCCTCTTCAGCCTTCTCTCACCATTTACATGATTTACGAGAACTCTGCCGATCAGGTTGGTTAGCCGATACTTGTAGTAGGACTCTGAGGTCCCACCCCTTACTTCTCGGCACCCAGCTTGCTAAAGTTAATCGTAAAGGGAAATTCCAAAGTTTTGAATGTTATTGAAGGTTCTTATTCCCCTTCTTCGGCATCGACAGCCAGTTCTGTGACCCTGCTCTGAAGGGACAGGTCAGGTCAATAAGCGTTTGTCCACTTTTGAGGACCTAAACCGAAAGAGTTTCGCCATATTCAAGGATTTGTGCGTCAAAAACCTACATTCCACTATTCTAGAGTGCCCCATCCTCAAGTCTGGGTATTCGGTTTCGATTGTTCAAACCTTGGATAAGCAGTTAGCTTCCTTTTTAAATGACTCAGCGGTAGACAACATTAGAATCCAAACCCATCCATCCCATCTCTGAGTTAAACGATGATGGCGAGTTTATTATACCGTGGCACCTTTGACCATACATAGCCATTAACGAGATTTGCCTTTCATTCCGCCGTATCACAAGGTCGGAAGCGCTGCATTCAATGTGGCTCCCATGCGCATAAAGCACCACTTACCAGCGAGATTTGTCAGACATATTCCCAATGTTCTGACCTACCCCTTCATTGTCCGTATTGTAGATTGTTTAATGATCACACATCCTTTAACTGTCTGCAATTTTCGGAACAATGCGATAAATGTCTATTAAAAGGACACGACCCAGGCTCCTACCCCTTCGACTTGACACAATGGGATGATGAAACATCCCTCCTAAAGTATAGTAAATTATGGGAACCTTCCGCGGATTTACACCAAATCACGATCATCAGTTATGAGTCTTCCCACTCATATTGCGGAGTCTTTGCCTTCAACCCCTACGCCTTTGCGATTGAAGCGCAATGATCCCACCTTCTTGACTACCAACTACTGTTAACAGTTTCGGAGCTCACCAATACATGCGCACGTTCCTTCGCCGTATGAACCCCTTGAAATTTTATTCGGAAAGACTCCAACCTTGTTTACGAGTTCGTCGCCACCAATCCTGAGTTATTACAAACTTTGGATCGCATTACGTACCTCCGTCATACCGTACGTCTTGCGGAAGAGACAGTCAAGCCTCTAAGGACCGGTCACCGCCGCCATCCTCAAGAAAGCGGCACAATCCACGTTACCCCCTTCCGCTAGATCTTCACCGGCTAAAGTAGGCCGAAAGGGTATGAAGTTATTACGTTATTCCGTTCCCGCGGCAACTACAGTTATCAAACCTCAACCGGGAACATCCACTGGTGGACCAACTGTGCGGACAGTCGCGCCCCCTCCAGACTCTTTGGAAATTCACCATTCACCAAATTCCGCCGCTTAGGGGCTACAAGTGCAAAGTTCCCCGCCTTCGTCACCAAATAACGGTTCCCCACCAACGAAACGTCGCAAGCGACCCTCCAAAAAGAAAAAGACCTGGAAACAAACATTGATTTTTCTGGTTTTCAGGTAATATTGACTATTCCTGTTGAATATGCTATGATAAGGGTTTTTACGCCTCTAGTGCCATTATATGCATATTTTACTTATGATATTGATGCTTGCTGAGGTTTGTAATGCCTCATTGGTCTGTATTATTCCCTTATGTTAACCTGGTATATAATCTCTGCTGGTTGGATGTTTTGCTCATTCAGTACATTACATGCTGCTATGGAGTTTATCTCCCATGCAGGGCCTTTATCCGCTGGTCAGATTTCTGATGACTAGCATTTATAACATGCCTTTGTTAATAATTTAACTTTATTTACGTATATTATAACTGATATTCTGTCGTTGAACTCAATTTGCTGTCATCTTTGCTGAATATATCGTCGATATTATGGAATCAAGAAAGTTTTACACGCGCCACAACACTATAATTAAGTATCAGTGATAATCTGGACAATTGCATCAGATTTGTGTGTTGTCGTACCTCTGATTTACTAAATAATTAATATATGGCGATATCTCAGACCATTATTATAAGCAAAGCTCTTATTATTAACTATATCACGATTGAGAGTTGTCACAAATTTATTACGGTAGCAATATCATTATAATTAGACATTAAGACAAGTTACAATATGTTTCCTCTAAAGGGAAACACAAATGCTAGACTTGAGTCCATACAGAATTAATTAGTCAGTCATTTGCTTGTTATACTATGTAGCCTCACCCTCCCGGTATCATATCTCAGTTAAATACAATAGATAATCAAATACCGTATCGAACTAAATAAAATATAAAGCAAATCAATACATAAAGGGAAAAAAGGGGTTGAATAAACAGATACATTGAGCAGCCCTTCGTTGAAGGTATACTAGCGCCATTCCACTCATTGTATCAGACCAGCAAGTTAAAACATACCTGCATGTATTTTCGGCACAGTCAGTAAAGAGTCAAAATATACGAAATTGAGATTGAAAGAACATATTTTTTTATCAAATGCGCTAACATTTTGAATCGGTAAGAGAATGTTGTATTTGGTTATCGGATAATAAGTTTTCGAGTTCAAGCGGATTTTCAGACTATTGAAGTCATTAAAATAACGAATGAACTACAATGCCATAAAAATAAAAGTTCATTAAAATAGCGAATGAACTACAATGCCATAAAAATAAAAGTTCATTAAAATAACGAATGAACTACAATGCCATAAAAATAAAAGTTCATTAAAATAACGAATGAACTACAATGCCATAAAAGTAAAAGTTCATCAAAATAACGAATGAACTACAATGCCATAAAAATAAAAGTTCATTAAAATAACGAATGAACTACAATGCCATAAAAATAAAAGTTCATTAAAATAACGAATGAACTACAATGCCATAAAAGTAAAAGTTCATCAAAATAACGAATGAACTACAATGCCATAAAAATAAAAGTTCATTAAAATAACGAATGAACTACAATGCCATAAAAATAAAAGTTCATTAAAATAACGAATGAACTACAATGCCATAAAAATAAAAGTTCATTAAAATAACGAATGAACTACAATGCCATAAAAGTTCATCAAAATAACGAATGAACTACAATGCCATAAAAATAAAAGTTCATTAAAATAACGAATGAACTACAATGCCATAAAAATAAAAGTTCATTAAAATAATGAATGAACTACAATGCCATAAAAATAACAGTTCATTAAAATAACGAATGAACTACAATGCCATAAAAATAACAGTTCATTAAAATAACGAATGAACTACAATGCCATAAAAATAAAAGTTCATTAAAATAACAAATGAACTACAATGCCATAAAAATAACAGTTCATTAAAATAACGAATGAACTACAATGCCATAAAAATAAAAGTTCATTAAAATAACGAATGAACTACAATGCCATAAAAATAAAAGTTCATTAAAATAACGAATGAACTACAATGCCATAAAAATCAAAGTTCATTAAAATAACGAATGAACTACAATGCCATAAAAATAAAAGTTCATTAAAATAGGCTTGGAACTCAAGAATACGGATAGGACTTTAATGAATTATATCTTTAGGCTATATTATAGCTGATATTCAGCAGATGTATAAAAAAAAAAGCAAGCAAATTATTTAAAATAGGTTTTAGTATTATAAGTTAAACGAACGGATGAAGTGGTAGGCATTCACCAGCGGTAACATAGTGTGTGGATGATAAAAATTAAGTAAAAGATTGAGGGTCTTTATCTGGTTATATTATATTAAATAAAGATATTAAACGAACAGATGAAGTGGTAGGCATTCACCACCAGTAACATAGTGTGTGGATGATAAAAATTAAATAAAAGATTGAGGGTCTTTATCTGGTTATATTATATTAAATAAAGATATTAAACGAATGGATGAAGTGGTAGGCATTCACCGGCGGTAACTGGCGGATGATAAAAATTGTTCGTGTTATTTTCAAATCGGGTGCCGGGCATATTGAAAATTATAAACTCCAATAAACAAATATTCCGAAAAGTTGCGGAAAAGTTATGGACAAATGCCTGAGTGGCGCCGGTCAGCCTAGCACGAGCCTGAAAAGGATTCAGGCTAGGGTGACACTAGGCATCATTCAAGGTGTGGATGCCGAGCCGGTCAGCCTAGGGTGAGCTTGAAAAGGATTCGATCTAGGGTGACACTAGGCAGAGTGCAGGAGAAAGGTACAGGGACAGCTGATCCGGGTTACCCTTGGACTTAGCCGCTTGATTTTCCTGAGGACCAACCCTGTAAGTCATTGAGAGGGGCGAGCGGCACCTTTGAAGGACACAGACCGTCCGAGCGGCGCTGGTCAGCTTGGTGTGGGCCTGAAAAGGATTCCTGAAAAGTGACATTAGGCATTGTGAGGACCCGACAAACCCCGAAGTTAAGCCGATTGACTTGCCTGAGGACCAACCCTGTAAGGGATTGAGAGGGGCGAGTGGTGGTACAGTGAAGGGTCGACCGATGTATTACCAACCGGATGGAGTGATATGCAGCATCACTGCTGCATTCTCTCACCGACCAACAGACACCAACAGACAGCCGAGCGGAGCCAATCAGCGTATCGTGAGCCTGAAAAGGATTCTGGGTACGGTGACACTAGGTGAAGCGAGGGATAGACCCGACAGACTACCAACGGATTTTAAATGGCCTAATGACCGACTTATAATAATAATAATAATAATTATTATTCAACAGGAGGCAGTAACAGTGAAACACCGGAACGGATAATTTGTATGAAATAAGCATCATTTTATTGAATGGGCTAGGCCCATGCATTCTACAGTACACATATACTATGTACTATGCTACAGTAAGACCTGTATAGGTTACGTGTTACTGAATTTACGTAGTGAGACAGTCACCCCAATACTACAAGTAGAAATATAAGAAGATAAGTAAACAACTGTGGTACTATACAGGAAGGTATGTCTATACTGTATGTATATACAAAGTTCAAAGTAAGACGACAGACACACGAATTGCACTCATGTACAGTAGGTCATCCATCCCACACCAAAAAGCATGCAGTATGTAACATACAGCACAAACCATACATACATATATTGTAACATACAGCACAAGCATCACCGCAAGTCCGGGCCGCAACAGCATCACCAGTTCAGGGGTGATGAGCAATTGCCTCTGTTAAGCCTTATGTTAAGCTAACAGAGAAGATTTGTTCGCTGATAATTTTAGTCGGTGAGTTATTGGCAATGTTAGTTCTCTGTCTGATAAGTCACTGTTAAAGGGTGAGTTTTACGTTCACTGTTAGTTCTCTGTGAACTAACTGAGAACATTTTCCTTAACAGAGGTAAAACCTCTGTTTAGGCTATTAGCAGAAGCACGTGTTAACACACCATGTAATATTGCCAACTGTAATATTTAACATTAACATGTGGCGTGTTCAGTTTGACATAGAAATTGGTAATAGGCGTAAACCAGTATATAATAAGAAGTACAACCCATTATCCCAATTACGATAATATGATTTTTTTGAAAGGTTCAGGTTTTATCCTGTTCATTTTGAAGAAATTCTTTCAGTTATTTGTGGTGACATCATGTTAGATCCAAAGAAGGGTGTTTCCTGAAATACAGTTGGCTATACTACTACCAGGTACTACGCTGATGGAGGGTATGCCAGAGCTGTTGGAGATTTACATGGTGTACACCGCACTACAGCGGCCAAGATCATTCTTCAGGATTTTATCTCTGGAAATGGATTGTTTTCGGCTGGAACCCAGTTCAAGAAGCGAACTGGAAAGCTATGGACTCATAGTGGACCCAGTGGTCACAAGTCTCAGATAGACCATATCCTGTTTCGTAGGAAATACAGGAGCTCTATACAAGACTGTAATGCATTTACACTACGACCCTTCTCCAGTGATCACCGCCTTATTGTGGCCAAGGTAAGACTTAGTCTGCGTGCTAGCGGAACAACGAAATCTGCCTTGCCGTGGCATGACTGGTCCTCTCTGTTGCAACAACCAAGTGTGAGATCCAGCTTCACACTACAGCTGAGCAACAGCTATGAGGTTCTTGCCTCTGAGGCGGCAGATCACTGTGAGGGCTATACTGCCTTCACAAAGGCAGTTAAGTTAGCAGCTGCAGAAACAGTTCCTGAATACCCTCGAAACAGGAAACGGGCCCCCTGGACTGACAACAAAATTCAGAAGTGCCGAAATGACCTCTACAAGGCGCAGAAAGAGTCCCGACTCAAACAGACTACAGCGGCCAAGAATGCAGTTAAGGCTGCATCTATGTCCCTGAAAAAGGCAGTACTCTGTTAATTTACAGGAGCTAATAAACTTTGGTTGATGCCATCAATCATGCTGACGACAGCAGGCAATCATCACAGGCATGGAGATCGATCAACTTGCTTGCTGGTCGAAAAAGCCAACCAACCACCAAGGTTAAGGCTGAATCACCAGCCGATCGCCTCAATGGTTGGAAGGCCCACTTTGAAAAGCTCCTCAATAATGACAGGGTATTGCATAATAACTTTATAGAAGTAAAAGTGTCTTAGTCTTGAGAGACTGCTCCGTGGAAATCAGAATGGGTTCCGTAAAGGTCGTGGGACCATGGAGCCCATTTTGGCACTTAGAAGGATAATTGAAGAATTATCAAAAAAAGACAGGCATCTGGCTGTTATCTTTGTTGACTTCTTCAAGGCCTTTGATTCAGTCTCTCGCTCACGTATGTTCAGCATACTTTCATTATATGGGATTCCTGATGAAATTATTGCAGAGAGAAACTCAGTGAGAAAATGATAAACGAAAAGGGAACTCAATAAAATAAAAAAGATACAAAAATGGGATGCGGAACAACAATCTCGAGAGATAAAGGCAGAAAAGATATTGATACAAAATAAAAGTATGGACGACGCCAAGTTAGCCAATTACGAAACAGCTTTACTCGAGCGAGATTTCCTAATCGAGGAGGATAGGGAAAGAGGGATTGAACGGGAATATGAACCCATCCTCATTCCCGAGTTGGAGAAAACTATTCCATTCGAGGAACCCGCTCCCCTCCAACCAATCCTTAAAACCCACTCTCTCCAACAGCACAAGAGTTCATACCATAAATGGACCAGGGAAGTCATAGTGCCTGATACGAGCCTGAAAAGGATTCGGAGGGGATTGCTATGCATCTTCCCAGTCAGAATGCTCAAAACAGCTACAAGAGGTACTCAGGAGGTGAAGTAGAGCAAGACATTTTAAAAAGAAAAATATTTTTTATCATATGTATTATACATTATATATATTTTTATCATATGATCCCTTTATATTATTTTAATGACCCCTTTTTTAATGTACCGGTACCTACTACTGTACTACAGTTCTTCTGTTTTTAGTTGTACCGGTATCAGTATTACAGTATAGTAGGCCTATAGGCTGAGTATTTGGTATTTGGTTGTGTGGTGCTGATGCGGAGTATAAGGTAATGACGCAGAACCATAGAATAGAGTAGTTTACGGTACTGTACTGTGCAGCATTAACCAGCTGTCTTGATTTATGTTGTAATTGACCATGACTATTGGGATATAATATTATACCATGCTTACAGCCTGCCTACTCTACCATCAAGATCAACAATGCCAATATTGTTTTGTTTAGAAAGAGTGATCGTTTATTGTTTTGGTTACGAAAACCCGCCTCTGCAACCTGCTCCTTTCTCTTAATTGGTAAAGTGATGGTTTATTGTTTTGGTTAGAAAAGCCCACCACTGCAGCACTGTAACCTGCTCCTTTCCCTCAATTGGTTAAAGTGATCCTGATCGATTATTGTTTGTTAGAAAAATGCCTTAGTCGCTCGCCATCTTGAGTGCATGTTAAGGAGAATTGTTAGAGAGCTGCACAGAGTTGATTTAATTAATTCAATTATATTTTGTAATGTAATTTGTATTTGATTTTATTCAATGTGGGGCGAGCGACGAAAGTAAGCAAGCTTAGCATACAGGTACCACTAACTCAATCGGTGTGTCTGTTGCTCTGTTGATCTGTTGTGTCCAATTTTAAACGTTAATTCGATAAAATATATCCAAACTTGGTACATATGTAGTCTGGCAAAAGTTTAGAAATTTTCCAAGTTGAATTTGCGTGGGGTCTTCGTGCAGCATCTGTGTAACTGCCTTACAGTTATAATAAATTAATCTACCCAACAATTATTAGGCTTAGCATCAGCTGGTTGCTAGGAGACTACAGGATTACAGTATGGTACCAGTACTGTTAACTGTTACAGTGGTACAGAGTTACCGGTACCGTCTTCAGGTCGTTGGTCGTTGGCAAGGCCATCTAAACAACTTCTTCATCTAAACAGCTTCCGACAGTCCGATGTATCTGGACCCGAGCAGCCGGACGAATCGGCGAGGATTGCGATTTGGGTTTAGTGGCGCCCGGACAGCCATATCCTGGATCGCCTGGGGGAAATTGTTGAAAGTCGGGCAGACATGTATCACACCGGATTACGTTCTCTGCCACGCGAAAGTGTGAGGCGAATTCGTTGTCGAATTGGGTCGGAAGTTGCGGGAATTCTACTGTTCTACGGGAATAAACCGCAGCAGTCTGGTGACTACGGACGGATACTGAGATGAGCAGGTATTTCGATCGAGTTTCTAGTATTCTCGATTTTCTCGAAACTCAATATTTCCTATAAAACACATGGCTTCGCATATTGAACTTGTGATTGGAAATAAGTTTGTGCTACCCTTCCGCCCCTTGGGTGGTAGATGTCGCGGTTATGTATTGGTTGATAGGAAGGGGGGGGGGGGGGGGGGGGGGGGTGCAGGGGTGCAGATTAAAAGGGCTGAACACTAACTGCCCCCTTTCTTTGATTGATTGTCGGTATGGTTACATTTCTCAAATACTGATTTTGTGATACAGTGGCTCAATTTTAATTTGTATCTCATAACTGGGCCTCCTCCTGCGCGAAGGCCCCACGAACGTGTTCTGTTGATCTGTTGATCTGTTGTGTCCAATTTTAAACGTTAATAAACTCAGCCAAATGTTAATGAAATCTATCCAAACTTGGTACACATGTAGTCTGGCGAAAGTTTAGAAGTTTTCGAAGTTGAATTTCCGTGTGGCCTTCGAGAAGCTAAGATAATATAAGTTAATTAGTTAATTCAGTTGGTTAATAACTCAGCCAAATGTTAATGAAATTTAACCAAACTTGGTACACATGTAATCTGGCCAAAGTTTAGAAATTTTCCATGTTGAATTTCCGTGTCGCCTTCGAGAAAGTAAGATAATAGCAGTTAATTAGTTAATTAAGTTGATTAGGGTAAAATCAGCAATTTCAACCTGCCTCTTAAAGGATATTAACTAATTTCTAGTAAAAGATTTAAATAATTATACTTCAAAATTATATAACTGTATTTCCCATACCCCATTCCATTATAGTTTTCAAGTTACAGTTCAAGAGATTTGCCTTATAAGAAATGGTTTTTAATTGATCTAAACGTAATTAAGTTATTAAAATGCCACCGTATCTCTATACTTCCAGCTCCCTCATTTATTGGCATGCTTGATATTGCCTAGCCTATCTGCTGGCGCTGCTGGGAACCATAGTCAACCACCTCAGCACTACTTGGCAACG
>JAUCBJ010002575.1:0-26442 GCA_032718475.1 Nemertoderma westbladi | reverse complement strand
TCTAACCACCGGTCCATCAGTCTGGTATTCAGTGCCCCCCCCCCCCCCCCCCCCCCCCTCCATATACTTACATCTAACCACCGGTCCATCAGTCTGGTATTCAATGTTCCCCCCTCCATATACTTACATCTAACCACCGGTCCATCAGTCAGTCTGGTATTCAATGTTCCCCCCTCCATATACTTACATCTAACCACCGGTCCATCAGTCAGTCTGGTATTCAATGTTCCCCCCTCCATATACTTACATCTAACCACCGGTCCATCATTCAGTCTGGTATTCAATGTTCCCCCCTCCATATACTTACATCTAACCACCGGTCCATCAGTCAGTCTGGTATTCAATGTTCCCCCCTCCATATACTTACATCTAACCACCGCACTGGTCCATCAGTCAGTCTGGTATTCAATGTCCCCCCTCCATATACTTACATCTAACCACCGGTCCATCAGTCTGGTATTCAATGTTCCCCGCTCCATATACTTACATCTAACCACCGGTCCATCAGTCAGTCTGGTATTCAATGTTCCCCCCTCCATATACTTACATCTAACCACCGGTCCATCAGTCATGGTATTCAATGTCCCCCCTCCATATACTTACATCTAACCACCGGTCCATCAGTCTGGTATTCAATGTTCCCCCTCCATATACTTACATCTAACCACCGGTCCATCAGTCATGGTATTCAATGTTCCCCCCTCCATATACTTACATCTAACCACCGGTCCACATGTCCCCCCCTCCATATACTTACATCTAACCACCGGTCCATCAGTCTGGTATTCAATGTTCCCCCCTCCATATACTTACATCTAACCACCGGTCCATCAGTCAGTCTGGTATTCAATGTTCCCCCCTCCATATACTTACATCTAACCACCGGTCCATCAGTCTGGTATTCAATGTTCCCCCCTCCATATACTTACATCTAACCACCGGTCCATCAGTCAGTCTGGTATTCAATGTTCCCCCCTCCATATACTTACATCTAACCACCGGTCACATCAGTCTGGTATTCAATGTTCCCCCCTCCATATACTTACATCTAACCACCGGTCCATCAGTCAGTCTGGTATTCAATGTTCCCCCCTCCATATACTTACATCTAACCACCGGTCCATCAGTCAGTCTGGTATTCAATGTTCCCCCCTCCATATACTTACATCTAACCACCGGTCCATCAGTCAGTCTGGTATTCAATGTTCCCCGCTCCATATACTTACATCTAACCACCGGTCCATCAGTCTGGTATTCAATGTTCCCCCCTCCATATACTTACATCTAACCACCGGTCCATCAGTCTGGTATTCAATGTTCCCCGCTCCATATACTTACATCTAACCACCGGTCCATCAGTCTGGTATTCAATGTTCCCCCCTCCATATACTTACATCTAACCACCGGTCCATCAGTCTGGTATTCAGTGTCCCCCGCTCCATATACTTACATCTAACCACCGGTCCATCAGTCTGGTATTCAATGTCCCCCCCTCCATATACTTACATCTAACCACCGGTCCATCAGTCTGGTATTCAATGTCCCCCGCTCCATATACTTACATCTAACCACCGGTCCATCAGTCTGGTATTCAATGTCCCCCCTCCATATACTTACATCTAACCACCGGTCCATCAGTCTGGTATTCAATGTCCCTCCCTCCATATACTTACATCTAACCACCGGTCCATCAGTCTGGTATTCAATGTCCCCCCTCCATATACTTACATCTAACCACCGGTCCATCAGTCTGGTATTCAATGTCCCCCCTCCATATACTTACATCTAACCACCGGTCCATCAGTCTGGTATTCAGTGTTCCCCCCTCCATATACTTACATCTAACCACCGGTCCATCAGTCTGGTATTCAATGTTCCCCCCTCCATATACTTACATCTAACCACCGGTCCATCAGTCTGGTATTCAATGTTCCCCCCTCCATATACTTACATCTAACCACCGGTCCATCAGTCTGGTATTCAATGTCCCCCCTCCATATACTTACATCTAACCACCGGTCCATCAGTCAGTCTGGTATTCAATGTCCCCCCTCCATATACTTACATCTAACCACCGGTCCATCAGTCTGGTATTCAGTGTTCCCCCCTCCATATACTTACATCTAACCACCGGTCCATCAGTCTGGTATTCAATGTTCCCCCCTCCATATACTTACATCTAACCACCGGTCCATCAGTCTGGTATTCAATGTTCCCCCCTCCATATACTTACATCTAACCACCGGTCCATCAGTCTGGTATTCAGTGTTCCCCCTCCATATACTTACATCTAACCACCGGTCATCAGTCAGTCTGGTATTCAATGTCCCCCCTCCATATACTTACATCTAACCACCGGTCCATCAGTCAGTCTGGTATTCAATGTTCCCCCCTCCATATACTTACATCTAACCACCGGTCCATCAGTCTGGTATTCAATGTTCCCCCCTCCATATACTTACATCTAACCACCGGTCCATCAGTCAGTCTGGTATTCAATGTTCCCCCCTCCATATACTTACATCTAACCACCGGTCCATCAGTCAGTCTGGTATTCAATGTTCCCCCCTCCATATACTTACATCTAACCACCGGTCCATCAGTCAGTCTGGTATTCAATGTTCCCCCCTCCATATACTTACATCTAACCACCGGTCCATCATCAGTCTGGTATTCAATGTTCCCCCCTCCATATACTTACATCTAACCACCGGTCCATCAGTCAGTCTGGTATTCAATGTTCCCCCCTCCATATACTTACATCTAACCACCGGTCCATCAGTCAGTCTGGTATTCAATGTTCCCCCCTCCATATACTTACATCTAACCACCGGTCCATCAGTCTGGTATTCAATGTTCCCCCTCCATATACTTACATCTAACCACCGGTCCATCAGTCAGTCTGGTATTCAATGTCCCCCCCTCCATATACTTACATCTAACCACCGGTCCATCAGTCTGGTATTCAATGTTCCCCCCTCCATATACTTACATCTAACCACCGGTCCATCAGTCAGTCTGGTATTCAATGTTCCCCCCTCCATATACTTACATCTAACCACCGGTCCATCAGTCTGGTATTCAATGTTCCCCCCTCCATATACTTACATCTAACCACCGGTCCATCAGTCAGTCTGGTATTCAATGTTCCCCCCTCCATATACTTACATCTAACCACCGGTCCATCAGTCAGTCTGGTATTCAATGTTCCCCCCTCCATATACTTACATCTAACCACCGGTCCATCAGTCAGTCTGGTATTCAATGTTCCCCCCTCCATATACTTACATCTAACCACCGGTCCATCAGTCAGTCTGGTATTCAATGTTCCCCCCTCCATATACTTACATCTAACCACCGGTCCATCAGTCTGGTATTCAATGTTCCCCGCTCCATATACTTACATCTAACCACCGGTCCATCAGTCAGTCTGGTATTCAATGTCCCCCCTCCATATACTTACATCTAACCACCGGTCCATCAGTCTGGTATTCAATGTTCCCCGCTCCATATACTTACATCTAACCACCGGTCCATCAGTCTGGTATTCAATGTCCCCCCCTCCATATACTTACATCTAACCACCGGTCCATCAGTCTGGTATTCAATGTTCCCCCCTCCATATACTTACATCTAACCACCGGTCCATCAGTCAGTCTGGTATTCAATGTTCCCCGCTCCATATACTTACATCTAACCACCGGTCCATCAGTCTGGTATTCAATGTCCCCCCTCCATATACTTACATCTAACCACCGGTCCATCAGTCTGGTATTCAATGTTCCCCCCTCCATATACTTACATCTAACCACCGGTCCATCAGTCTGGTATTCAATGTCCCCCCTCCATATACTTACATCTAACCACCGGTCCATCAGTCTGGTATTCAATGTCCCTCCCTCCATATACTTACATCTAACCACCGGTCCATCAGTCTGGTATTCAATGTCCCTCCCTCCATATACTTACATCTAACCACCGGTCCATCAGTCTGGTATTCAGTGTTCCCCCCTCCATATACTTACATCTAACCACCGGTCCATCAGTCTGGTATTCAATGTCCCCCCCTCCATATACTTACATCTAACCACCGGTCCATCAGTCTGGTATTCAATGTTACTTCTGATTTCCTCCCGACATACGCCTATTACCTTCCCTAGACGATTCAATATTTCAATTAGAGTTTCAGTTAATCTTACCGATGGGTGATTCACATCATTTATTCCCTAAAGGAAAACGAATTAGAATGGAAAAGTATAATCATCGAAATATTACATGTATAATGCAATTATTATTATTATTATTATTACTGTAGTTATTAAAGGTACATCATACTTAAAATAAACAGCACAATGGTGGACCTAATTATGTAACTAATACTACTAGGATCGGCATGCTGCATTGCAGCTGCATTTTTAAGAATGCTGTGCCGGCTTATCGACAAAATTGCACCGCCACAACTCCCTATCACCCATGACATTTGCTAGATCATCCGCATCTTCAAGGCCAGTGTCCATTAAGATGCGTCTCAAGAAAGTCATGGGCTGTCCACCATGCTTATTCACTCCATGAGGCTGCCAAAGTACAAGATTATGCACTGGCTGGTCCTCGCGGCGAAAGCAAATGTCCTGCAAAGCGGAGGCGAGCTTGTTCTAGTGTCAAGCTTGGGGGAACAAATGAGACACCTCCAATGTTATATAGTGTCTGGTTGGAGATGTGTGCATCGTACTTAACACAATGAACCCGGCGTAGCATTCTTGTGAATGTGCCATCCAGAGATCTGGTGTCCTCAGCAGTTAGAGCCCAGCATGGACTCCCATAGAGGAGTACTGGAACTACTGCTGCTCTAAATAATCGGACCTTAAGTTTCCGATTAATTCTCGGTGACTTCCAAATCCTGGAAAGCCTATTCAAGGCTGCCCATGCCTTTCCCTTACGTATTCGAAGGTCCTCACCTGACTTCCGGATCCATGATCCCAGGTAACAGAAGTCGTCCACATGCTCAAGCATACCATCGTTTGAGCTTATGCTCATCCGATCAGAGACTTGCTGAGGACTTTCAAAGTTAACTGTCAAAATTTTGGTCTATCTGGAGTTAATAAAAAGACCAACACTAGAAGCAGCATGTTCTAATGAGCTGAGGAGCCGTTGGGCTCCCTCTAGTGATTCTGAGAGTACTCCTAAGTCATCAGCAAAGTCTAGATCAGTTAGGTACTTGGCAGGACTTCCTCGACTTCTGGAGCCAGTAGGTGGAGTTATCATCACCCCATTATCATTATGATGATCTAAGGACATGCGTAGAGCATAGAAAACAACAATTATGAACAAGAATGGTGCAAGTGTGTCTCCCTGGAGGACGCCCCATAACACTTCAAATGGTTCTGTGTCACCGTCAACAGTAGACACAAATGTTGTCGAACCATCGTATACTGATCTGATTGCTGCAATAATTTCATAAGGAATCCAATATAATGAAAGTATGCTGAACATACGTGAGCGAGAGACTGAATCAAAGGCTTTGAAGAAGTCAACAAAGATAACAGCCAGATGCCTGTCTTTCTTTTTTGATAACTCTTCAATTATCCTTCTAAGTGCCAAAATGGGCTCCATGGTCCCACGACCTTTACGGAACCCATTCTGATTTCCACGGAGTAGTCTCTCAATGAGATCCCTGATACGATTTAATAGAATTCTATTGTATAGCTTTGCAGCAATCGAGATCAATGAGATTCCCCGAAAAGAACCATAGAGTGTTAGGTTGCCCTTCTTGGGAACTGGCACCAACTTATTTGTTTTCATCACTTGTGGGACTCTTGTTGTTCGGTACATGTCTACTATGATGGGATAGATGAGCTTTAAACACTCAGGTATTTTAAAGACCTCAGGGGGAACACCATCTACTCCACTGGCACGATTGGTCTTAATGCTGTTTGCAGCAGCCTTCACTTCTGCAAAGGAGATATCACCAATGGGAATATCTGGGAGTACAGACTCAGACACTTTTACTTCTATAAAGTTATCAGGCAATACCCTGTCATTTTTTAGGAGCTTTTCAAAGTGGGCCTTCCAACCATTGAGGCGATCGGCTGGTGATTCAGCCTTAACCTTGGTGGTTGGTTGGCTTTTTCGACCAGCAAGCAAGTTGATCAATCTCCATGCCTGGGATGATTGCCTGCTGTCGTCAGCATCATTGATGGCATCAACCTGTTGGTTTATTAGCTCCTGTAAATTAACAGAGTACTGCCTGTTCAGGGACCTAGATGCAGCCTTAACTGCAGTCTTGGCCGCTGTAGTCTGTTTGAGTCGGGACTCTTTCTGCGCCTTGTAGAGGTCATTTCGGTACTTCTGAATTTTGTTGTCAGTCCAGGGGGCCCGTTTCCTGTTTCGAGGGTATACAGGAACTGTTTCTGCAGCTGCTAACTTAACTGCCTCTGTGAAGGCAGTATAGCCCTCACAGTGATCTGCCGCCTCAGAGGCAAGAACCTCATACCTGTTGCTCAGCTGTAGTGTGAAGCTGGATCTCACACTTGGCTGTTGCAACAGAGAGGACCAGTCATGCCGCGGCAAGGCAGATTTCGTTGTTCTGCTAGCACGCAGACTAAGTCTTACCTTGGCCACAATAAGGCGGTGATCACTGGAGAAGGGTCGTAGTGTAAATGCATTACAGTCTTGTATGGAGCTCCTGTATTTCCTAGGAAACAGGATATGGTCTATCTGGGACTTGTGACCACTGGGTCCACTATGAGTCCATAGCTTTCCAGTTCGCTTCTTGAACTGGGTTCCAGCCGAAAACAATCCATTTCCAGAGATAAAATCCTGAAGATGGACGGAATTTCGGTTAACACTATTGCTATAGACCCAGGGCGATGTAGGTGATTGATGCAGACTTGCATTAAAGTCTCCCAGGAATGTTAAGAATGCATGCTGATCCACTCCATCAGTAGCTCCATCAGTTGTAGATTCTGTTAGAAATTTTCCACCTCCTCTACAGGGGCAACACTAGTTGGAGAGTAGCACACAATCAGAACCACCTTACGAAACTTCTTAGCCAGTCTCCCAGAAGTTAGGATGTTAATTCCTTAAAAATCAATCGTTAAAAAAAATATTATTTATTCACAGCCCAACCTGTTTACTTACCTGCAAACAACTAGTACATCCGTTCCGGTTAAACAATATATCATCCGGTGATGCAGGAGAAAATATCGCAGCCATTTCTTGTCCAGCGTCCTTTCTTCTAATAAAGCAGTAAATAACAATACGACTTGAGAAACTAATAAATTATTAACTAAACTGATTGAAGTAAAACTGATTTATAAAGAAGGCCTTGCTTATTTATTGGTTGGCTATTTATTCTCACAAGAAATGATGTTGTTGTTACCTGGCAACAACACCTGAATATCATGCAACCAATAACCAAACAAGGTAGACAGTAGGCTGTATAATTAATTATTATTAATAATATCAATAATCTTTTATATAGTAGTAACTACATTCAGGCCTATGCTACATACATTCAGGCCTATACTACATACATTCAGGCCTATACTACAGTACATATATGTTAGGGTTAGGGCGCAGCGCGCAGGTATGCATGAAGTGCACTTCATGCATTAAGCTAAAGTGGTGCAATTTAACTACAGTAACTTACTCAGTTTTGGGAATAAAGTTCGCCACTAAACTTTTTTTTCGTGAAGATGTTTAGTTGACATACCGTTACGCTAACAGACTTACTATAATATATTAATATTAAATAAATATTAATATATTAAATATTTAATAATAAATAATTTAATAATAATTAATTCATTTTAGAGGAGGGATTTTAGTGACAAAAATCTCGTGAAAATAACTATTTACATACTTGTGTGTAAGTAGCACTTTACAGTGTAATGATCCTAGTGGCGTTGCTACACGAACGAACGATAGTGAGTGAGTGAAAATAAAGCCACGAGGATCAGAACACTGTAAAGTACTTTGCAACAAGTATACCATGTCCCGTAATATAGTGTCATTTTCTGACGACACGGACCCCCCCCAACCAGATTGTTCTACAAATCTTTATCATATTGCTTGAAATTTGAAACACAACTAGTTCAACTCACCGTGGTTGTTAGGCCCCCCTCACACGGGGCAACTGAAACTTGTTGCTGGACCCCCCTCACACACATAAACTTGTTGCTGCAACTTGTTTCAGCAACTTGTTTCCGAAACTTGTTGCTGGACCCCCTCACACACCGAAACTTGTTGCTGAAGAAAATAACAATTATTTCCAAATAAATAGCTAATATGTCCAGTCATTTATATATAATACTAGCAGACAATACCCGAGGCATGTTACCCGGTATTTCCTGCTACCGGCATAGGCCTACTGGCGTACTGGTACCGGTATAGGCCTACTGACGTACCGGTACTTAGTACCGGTACCGAACGTGAATTAAACTTTTCGAAAAGTGGCCTATAACGACCGCTGGTTAAAGTTATACACACATGCCAAGTTCCAGCGCAATCCCTCTGCCCGTTTTGGAGGAGTTCGAACAGAGAGAGAGAGAGAGAATTTGATTTTTATAGGTATAGATCACATCACTCAAATTATCTAATATGTGCTAGTATCAAAATGGAATGTAATAAAAGTTTTTCAAAAAGTTGCTGGGTATATAACTTCCAGCAATTTGTTGCTGGACTCCCTCACACACAGAAATAAGTTGTGGAAACAAGTTGCAGAAACTTGTTGCTGGAGTCCTCACACACAGAAACAAGTTTCGGAAACAAGTTGCAGCAACAAGTTTCTGTGTGTGAGGGGGCCCAGCAACAAGTTTCAGAAACAAGTTGCAGAAACAAGTTTCTCCGTTTGAGGGGGGCCTTACCATGAAGCCGGAATTTTCGATTTTACCTTTAAATTATTTTTATACGCGTTTTTAAAAAGTGTCTTTTGCGAAATCGCACCCTCCGTATCGTGGCCATTCTTGACATTAGCCGTAATTTTTTTCATATCATTAAAAAGCTTGCCTTGCAAGGATTCGAAATATATAACAATATATGAATTTTGTTGAGAAACAACTGAGATATAGTCGTTGAAAGATTGCAAGAAGTATTGTCCGCTGAAGGCCATTTATTCTATTTAATAAATACACGATGTTCTGGAACAATTTGTTTAAGTATGAATAGCTACGCAATAGATAATATTGGATAGGATTACCGCCGTTGCCAACCAACTCATAAAATAAATAATACGTTCTAGAATTTTGTGTATTTATTAAATATAATAAATGGCCTGCAGCGAACTTGCAATCTTTGAACGCCAATATCTCAGCTGTTTCTCAATGAAATTCAGATATTGTTACATTTTAAAACGCTTATAAAAAGAATTTAAAGGCAAAATCGACAATTCCGGCTTCATGGGGTCATCAACGGTGAGTGGAACTAGTGGTATTTCAAATTTCAAGCAATATGATACAGATTTGAAGAAAAATCTGGGGGGGGGGGGGGTCCGTGTCATCAGAAAATGACAACTGTATTACGGGACATGGTGTATGTATGTAGTTTTATTCCAAAATTTTAACATTACGAACAATGCTGTAATGTCCTCTAAAGTTGTAAAGTGCTAAATTACAACTCGCTGTTAATACTAACGGCGTTGAGTAATGTTACAATTTTGGAATAAAAACCATTTAATTTAGTGGAAAAAACAATTGCTTTAGTGACCAATAAAAATGCGTTAATTATACAAAATTATGTGTTCTATTTGAATCTCTAAATACTGGTACTTATGCTATTCTGTTACCATAGAAATGAAAAATTTTAACCGGTATAGATTGTTTTGAGCTGCGCATCTATTTATCTCATAACGCATTGAACCATTACAAATAGGAAATAATTTTCTTTTAAAACATCCCCTTTATTGTCCGCAAAAGTGCGGACAATAAAGACTTTAATGTACACATTTGCGGACAATAAAGTTATTATCCAATCAATCTTCCAAAAATTAGATTAATAAAATATTTTATCCAATCAATGATCTAGAAGTTTATTCTGTTGATTTCGCATTATTTATTACAGATCATTAATTGCGTTGTTAATTATTAATAAATTTAGCATTAAAATGTTTAGTTGTAGGATCTTCTGTTCCAGTAGCTAGTTTAATCAAATTTTTGGTTTGATTATTTGATTAACGTTCTGGAATATCACCTTCACTCACAAAGAATAGCTAGTATATAGTAGCTTGTATTATTTAATTACACAATGGTGGATAATTTACCTCAAATGTGCGATAACTTTGTTACGTTAAACTTATAATTAATTTAAAAGTGAATATTTTAAAGAAAACAAAATCTTGTAAAAAAAGGAAAGTATATTTCGTCCTCTTTATAATCCGCATTTCCTCGAAATAGTAAAATATTTTTTTCCTCTGCCTTCGGCCTCGAAAGGAAATAAACTTTACCTATTCGTCGAAAATGCGGATTATAAAGTCGGACAAAAATGTTAATATAAAAGAAATAGTTATTCTTAATTCGTACTTAATAATTTAGTATAAACAATTAGATATATTGGAAACGTTGCGATTAATTACAATCACAAATTATACTAAAGAACCCCAGCCTCACTATGACAGCTAACGAGAGAGTTGTGCAGACAGTTGGTATATCCCACAGCAATAACAGTAACAGCCTGGTGGACCATGCGCTGCCTGAGAATTACTTTCACTTTAAAGCCTCCGCGGCCAAGCAAAAGGTAAGTTAATAATACCCACACAGTGACTTAGTCCGACTTATTAAGTCTACCTAATCCTTACTAACTAAGTCTGGAGTTTCCTGCTTTCAAACAATAAGTAAATGTAATATTTAACATTACGTAGACGAGCTAGCTAGTAGCAGTACGCACAATTTACTGTGAATCAAATACTAATTCGTAGTTTCCCCCAGGGGAGGTTTTTTTTACCGATATATTTCACGACAATGCATTAATTTGCTGCAGATAGAATCCCTGATCCAAGACGACCGCTACCCAAACGATCCAAAACTCCTCGCTGTCCTGCGCGATCTCGCTTGCGCCTTGGACCAGATTTCCTCGGATCGAGCGTATTGGGAAACTACTAATAATTATAAACGCCACTTCTTTCGCATAGAATTTGAACATGAAACTAAAGGTAATTTAATAATTTATATTTAATTTATTTTTTATTGCTACTGACTAAATTGTAGGCGTCGATTAATTTTAAGTCATATGGAGAGATATCCGCCATCCGGGTTTCCCCGAATCAAAGCATTATAAAAGCATATCCATAACCAACTGGCATACTAGTGTGTAAAGTAGCACTTTGCAGTGTGATGATCCGAGTGGCTTTGTTACACGAACGAACGTTAGTGAGTGTGTTAGTGAAAATAAAGCCACGAGGAGCAGAACACTGTAATGTACTTTGCAACAAGTATGTATGTAGTTTTATTCCAAAATTGTAACATTACGAAATGATTGTATATATATTATAAGTGATAGAAACTGCACAAATTAAATTAGTTGCTGTTGTACAAATAACATAATTTATGGTTGCGTTTGGAGCCATGTTAATAGTATAGCTACTGGTTATTAATAGCTACCGGTGGTAGGTAATACAGTAGGCCTATCTGGCTGTCAGGCAATTAATAATAAATTACCAGCTATTGAGCTATTGTTTATGTGGTAACCATGACGGCGCGGCGTGACGTTACAGTCACGCCGTCGGGACATTACATAAATAATAATACACCAATACAATAGTAATTGAACAGGCCAATACAATACTGTAATGCACAGGCCAATACAATGCTGTAATGTACAGGGGAATACAACACTGTAATGTACAGGCCAATACTGTAATGTACAGGCCAATACAATACTGTAATGTACAGGCCAATACAATACTGTAATGTCCTCTAAAGTTGTAAAGTGCTAACTAAATAACTGTTACAATTTTGGGATAAAATAGTTTTATGGCCAATGAAATATTCCAGCTTGTATGTCATTTGGATGGGCTTAGTGCGTCTAAATTATATCAGTTTCTATATTTTATACAATGAATTGATTACGTTGTTTCTAATTAAATCGTATACATATTGATATATTTTGATTATAGATTAAAGGCTCCTCTATCTTGGCTGTTGTCTGTAACTAATTCCCAAGGATGAACACTATAACAATTTATTTCAATTTCAATATTGAATTGTATTTTACCTTTATTATATTTTTATTTCCTATCTTTCTTTCTTATATTATTTTATATTGAATCTGCACCGTACTATTGTATTGAGATTAAGAAATCTCAGGCAGCGGTATAATACTTCCTCGCTGGGACAAACCAACCTGTTGTATTCCAATCCATGTTATAACCATATATATTGTAAGAATTAAGAATCAGTCGCCCATGTTTTGCAGTTCTCATTTCCAAATACAAAGATCTTATTCACATAATGGACACTCTCAAGGTCAACATAAAGGAAGCTGAGCGAATGGATATCGCATCTCAAGAATATTACCAACAACTGGTAGACAACTATACCGTGGAACTCCGCGCATTGTATAAGGTGAGTCACAACTGGTAGACAACTATACCGTGGAACTCCGTGCATTGTATAGGGTGAGTCACAACTGGTAGACAACTATACCGTGGAACTCCGCGCATTGTATAAGGTGAGTCACAACTGGTAGACAACTATACCGAGGAACTCCGCGCATTGTATAAGGTGAGTCACAACTGGTAGACAACTATACCGTGGAACTCCGTGCATTGTATAGGGTGAGTCACAACTGGTAGACAACTATACCGTGGAACTCCGCGCATTGTATAAGGTGAGTCACAACTGGTAGACAACTATACCGTGGAACTCCGCGCATTGTATAAGGTGAGTCACAACTGGTAGACAACTATACAGTGGAACTCCGTGCATTGTATAAGGTGAGTCACAACTGGTAGACAACTATACCGCGGAACTCCTCGCATTGTATAGGGTGAGTCACAACTGGTTGACAACTATACCGTGGAACTCCGCGCATTGTATAAGGTGAGACACAACTGGTAGACAACTATACCGAGGAACTCCGCGCATTGTATAAGGTGAGTCACAACTGGTAGACAACTATACCGTGGAACTCCGTGCATTGTATAGGGTGAGTCACAACTGGTAGACAACTAGACCGTGGAACTCCGTGCATTGTATAGGGTGAGTCACAACTGGTAGACAACTATACCGTGGAACTCCGTGCATTGTATAGGGTGAGTCACAACTGGTAGACAACTATACCGTGGAACTCCGTGCATTGTATAGGGTGAGTCACAACTGGTAGACAACTATACCGTGGAACTCCGTGCATTGTATAGGGTGAGTCACAACTGGTAGACAACTATACCGTGGAACTCCGCGCATTGTATAGGGTGAGTCACAACTGGTAGACAACTATACCGTGGAACTCCGCGCATTGTATAGGGTGAGTCACAACTGGTAGACAACTATACCGAGGAACTCCGCGCATTGTATAAGGTGAGTCACAACTGGTAGACAACTATACCGTGGAACTCCGTGCATTGTATAGGGTGAGTCACAACTGGTAGACAACTATACCGTGGAACTCCGTGCATTGTATAGGGTGAGTCACAACTGGTAGACAACTATACCGTGGAACTCCGTGCATTGTATAGGGTGAGTCACAACTGGTAGACAACTATACCGTGGAACTCCGCGCATTGTATAGGGTGAGTCACAACTGGTAGACAACTATACCGTGGAACTCCGTGCATTGTATAGGGTGAGTCACAACTGGTAGACAACTATACCGTGGAACTCCGCGCATTGTATAGGGTGAGTCACAACTGGTAGACAACTATACCGTGGAACTCCGCGCATTGTATAAGGTGAGTCACAACTGGTAGACAACTATACCGTGGAACTCCGTGCATTGTATAGGGTGAGTCACAACTGGTAGACAACTATACCGTGGAACTCCGCGCATTGTATAGGGTGAGTCACAACTGGTAGACAACTATACCGTGGAACTCCGCGCATTGTATAAGGTGAGTCACAACTGGTAGACAACTATACCGTGGAACTCCGCGCATTGTATAGGGTGAGTCACAACTGGTAGACAACTATACCGAGGAACTCCGCGCATTGTATAAGGTGAGTCACAACTGGTAGACAACTATACCGTGGAACTCCGTGCATTGTATAGGGTGAGTCACAACTGGTAGACAACTATACCGTGGAACTCCGTGCATTGTATAGGGTGAGTCACAACTGGTAGACAACTATACCGTGGAACTCCGCGCATTGTATAAGGTGAGTCACAACTGGTAGACAACTATACCGAGGAACTCCGCGCATTGTATAAGGTGAGTCACAACTGGTAGACAACTATACCGTGGAACTCCGTGCATTGTATAGGGTGAGTCACAACTGGTAGACAACTATACCGTGGAACTCCGCGCATTGTATAGGGTGAGTCACAACTGGTAGACAACTATACCGTGGAACTCCGCGCATTGTATAAGGTGAGTCACAACTGGTAGACAACTATACCGTGGAACTCCGTGCATTGTATAGGGTGAGTCACAACTGGTAGACAACTATACCGTGGAACTCCGCGCATTGTATAAGGTGAGTCACAACTGGTAGACAACTATACCGTGGAAGTCCGCGCATTGTATAAGGTGAGTCACAACTGGTAGACAACTATACCGTGGAACTCCGCGCATTGTATAAGGTGAGTCACAACTGGTAGACAACTATACCGTGGAACTCCGCGCATTGTATAAGGTGAGTCACAACTAGTAGACAACTATACCGTGGAACTCCGTGCATTGTATAAGGTGAGTCACAACTGGTAGACAACTATACCGTGGAACTCCGCGCATTGTATAAGGTGAGTCACAACTGGTAGACAACTATACCGAGGAACTCCGCGCATTGTATAAGGTGAGTCACAACTGGTAGACAACTATACCGTGGAACTCCGTGCATTGTATAGGGTGAGTCACAACTGGTAGACAACTATACCGTGGAACTCCGCGCATTGTATAAGGTGAGTCACAACTGGTAGACAACTATACCGTGGAACTCCGCGCATTGTATAAGGTGAGTCACAACTGGTAGACAACTATACCGAGGAACTCCGTGCATTGTATAGGGTGAGTCACAACTGGTAGACAACTATACCGTGGAACTCCGCGCATTGTATAAGGTGAGTCACAACTGGTAGACAACTATACCGTGGAACTCCGCGCATTGTATAAGGTGAGTCACAACTAGTAGACAACTATACCGTGGAACTCCGTGCATTGTATAAGGTGAGTCACAACTGGTAGACAACTATACCGTGGAACTCCGCGCATTGTATAAGGTGAGTCACAACTGGTAGACAACTATACCGAGGAACTCCGCGCATTGTATAAGGTGAGTCACAACTGGTAGACAACTATACCGAGGAACTCCGCGCATTGTATAAGGTGAGTCACAACTGGTAGACAACTATACCGTGGAACTCCGCGCATTGTATAAGGTGAGTCACAACTGGTAGACAACTATACCGAGGAACTCCGCGCATTGTATAAGGTGAGTCACAACTAGTAGACAACTATACCGTGGAACTCCGTGCATTGTATAAGGTGAGTCACAACTGGTAGACAACTATACCGTGGAACTCCGCGCATTGTATAAGGTGAGTCACAACTGGTAGACAACTATACCGAGGAACTCCGCGCATTGTATAAGGTGAGTCACAACTGGTAGACAACTATACCGAGGAACTCCGCGCATTGTATAAGGTGAGTCACAACTGGTAGACAACTATACCGAGGAACTCCGCGCATTGTATAAGGTGAGTCACAACTGGTAGACAACTATACCGCGGAACTCCTCGCATTGTATAGGGTGAGTCACAACTGGTAGACAACTATACCGTGGAACTCCGCGCATTGTATAAGGTGAGTCACAACTGGTAGACAACTATACCGTGGAACTCCGCGCATTGTATAAGGTGAGTCACAACTAGTAGACAACTATACCGTGGAACTCCGTGCATTGTATAAGGTGAGTCACAACTGGTAGACAACTATACCGTGGAACTCCGCGCATTGTATAAGGTGAGTCACAACTGGTAGACAACTATACCGAGGAACTCCGCGCATTGTATAAGGTGAGTCACAACTGGTAGACAACTATACCGAGGAACTCCGCGCATTGTATAAGGTGAGTCACAACTGGTAGACAACTATACCGTGGAACTCCGCGCATTGTATAAGGTGAGTCACAACTGGTAGACAACTATACCGAGGAACTCCGCGCATTGTATAAGGTGAGTCACAACTGGTAGACAACTATACCGTGGAACTCCGTGCATTGTATAGGGTGAGTCACAACTGGTAGACAACTATACCGTGGAACTCCGCGCATTGTATAAGGTGAGTCACAACTGGTAGACAACTATACCGTGGAACTCCGCGCATTGTATAAGGTGAGTCACAACTGGTAGACAACTATACCGAGGAACTCCGCGCATTGTATAAGGTGAGTCACAACTGGTAGACAACTATACCGTGGAACTCCGTGCATTGTATAGGGTGAGTCACAACTGGTAGACAACTATACCGTGGAACTCCGCGCATTGTATAGGGTGAGTCACAACTGGTAGACAACTATACCGTGGAACTCCGCGCATTGTATAAGGTGAGTCACAACTGGTAGACAACTATACCGAGGAACTCCGCGCATTGTATAAGGTGAGTCACAACTGGTAGACAACTATACCGTGGAACTCCGTGCATTGTATAGGGTGAGTCACAACTGGTAGACAACTATACCGTGGAACTCCGCGCATTGTATAAGGTGAGTCACAACTGGTAGACAACTATACCGTGGAACTCCGCGCATTGTATAAGGTGAGTCACAACTAGTAGACAACTATACCGTGGAACTCCGTGCATTGTATAAGGTGAGTCACAACTGGTAGACAACTATACCGTGGAACTCCGCGCATTGTATAAGGTGAGTCACAACTGGTAGACAACTATACCGAGGAACTCCGCGCATTGTATAAGGTGAGTCACAACTGGTAGACAACTATACCGAGGAACTCCGCGCATTGTATAAGGTGAGTCACAACTGGTAGACAACTATACCGTGGAACTCCGCGCATTGTATAAGGTGAGTCACAACTGGTAGACAACTATACCGAGGAACTCCGCGCATTGTATAAGGTGAGTCACAACTGGTAGACAACTATACCGAGGAACTCCGCGCATTGTATAAGGTGAGTCACAACTGGTAGACAACTATACCGTGGAACTCCGCGCATTGTATAAGGTGAGTCACAACTGGTAGACAACTATACCGTGGAACTCCTCGCATTGTATAGGGTGAGTCACAACTGGTAGACAACTATACCGTGGAACTCCTCGCATTGTATAGGGTGAGTCACAACTGGTAGACAACTATACCGTGGAACTCCGCGCATTGTATAAGGTGAGTCACAACTGGTAGACAACTATACCGAGGAACTCCGCGCATTGTATAAGGTGAGTCACAACTGGTAGACAACTATACCGAGGAACTCCGCGCATTGTATAAGGTGAGTCACAACTGGTAGACAACTATACCGTGGAACTCCGCGCATTGTATAAGGTGAGTCACAACTGGTAGACAACTATACCGTGGAACTCCTCGCATTGTATAGGGTGAGTCACAACTGGTAGACAACTATACCGTGGAACTCCTCGCATTGTATAGGGTGAGTCACAACTGGTAGACAACTATACCGTGGAACTCCGTGCATTGTATAGGATGAGTCACAACTGGTAGACAACTATACCGTGGAACTCCGCGCATTGTATAAGGTGAGTCACAACTGGTAGACAACTATACCGTGGAACTCCGTGCATTGTATAAGGTGAGTCACAACTGGTTGACAACTATACCGTGGAACTCCTCGCATTGTATAGGGTGAGACACAACTGGTAGACAACTATACCGTGGAACTCCGCGCATTGTATAGGGTGAGTCACAACCGGTAGACAACTATACCGTGGAACTCCGTGCATTGTATAAGGTGAGTCACAACTGGTTGACAACTATACCGCGGAACTCCTCGCATTGTATAGGGTGAGTCACAACTGGTTGACAACTATACCGTGGAACTCCGCGCATTGTATAAGGTGAGTCACAACTGGTAGACAACTATACCGTGGAACTCCGTGCATTGTATAGGGTGAGTCACAACTGGTTGACAACTATACCGTGGAACTCCGCGCATTGTATAAGGTGAGTCACAACTGGTAGACAACTATACCGTGGAACTCCTCGCATTGTATAAGGTGAGTCACAACTGGTAGACAACTATACCGTGGAACTCCGTGCATTGTATAGGGTGAGTCACAACTGGTAGACAACTATACCGTGGAACTCCTCGCATTGTATAAGGTGAGTCACAACTAGTAGACAACTATACCGTGGAACTCCGTGCATTGTATAAGGTGAGTCACAACTGGTAGACAACTATACCGTGGAACTCCGTGCATTGTATAAGGTGAGTCACAACTGGTAGACAACTATACCGTGGAACTCCGTGCATTGTATAAGGTGAGTCACAACTGGTAGACAACTATACCGTGGAACTCCGTGCATTGTATAAGGTGAGTCACAACTGGTAGACAACTATACCGTGGAACTCCTCGCATTGTATAAGGTGAGTCACAACTGGTAGACAACTATACCGTGGAACTCCGTGCATTGTATAAGGTGAGTCACAACTGGTAGACAACTATACCGTGGAACTCCGTGCATTGTATAAGGTGAGTCACAACTGGTAGACAACTATACCGTGGAACTCCGTGCATTGTATAAGGTGAGTCACAACTGGTAGACAACTATACCGTGGAACTCCGTGCATTGTATAAGGTGAGTCACAACTGGTAGACAACTATACCGTGGAACTCCGTGCATTGTATAAGGTGAGTCACAACTGGTAGACAACTATACCGTGGAACTCCGTGCATTGTATAAGGTGAGTCACAACTGGTAGACAACTATACCGTGGAACTCCGTGCATTGTATAAGGTGAGTCACAACTGGTAGACAACTATACCGTGGAACTCCGTGCATTGTATAAGGTGAGTCACAACTGGTAGACAACTATACCGTGGAACTCCTCGCATTGTATAAGGTGAGTCACAACTGGTAGACAACTATACCGTGGAACTCCGTGCATTGTATAAGGTGAGTCACAACTGGTAGACAACTATACCGTGGAACTCCGTGCATTGTATAAGGTGAGTCACAACTGGTAGACAACTATACCGTGGAACTCCGTGCATTGTATAAGGTGAGTCACAACTGGTAGACAACTATACCGTGGAACTCCTCGCATTGTATAAGGTGAGTCACAACTGGTAGACAACTATACCGTGGAACTCCGTGCATTGTATAAGGTGAGTCACAACTGGTAGACAACTATACCGTGGAACTCCGTGCATTGTATAGGGTGAGTCACAACTGGTAGACAACTATACCGTGGAACTCCGCGCATTGTATAAGGTGAGTCACAACTGGTAGACAACTATACCGTGGAACTCCTCGCATTGTATAAGGTGAGTCACAACTGGTAGACAACTATACCGTGGAACTCCGTGCATTGTATAAGGTGAGTCACAACTGGTAGACAACTATACCGTGGAACTCCTCGCATTGTATAGGGTGAGTCACAACTGGTAGACAACTATACCGTGGAACTCCGCGCATTGTATAAGGTGAGTCACAACTGGTAGACAACTATACCGTGGAACTCCGTGCATTGTATAGGGTGAGTCACAACTGGTAGACAACTATACCGTGGAACTCCGCGCATTGTATAAGGTGAGTCACAACTGGTAGACAACTATACCGTGGAACTCCGTCGCATTGTATAGGGTGAGTCACAACTGGTAGACAACTATACCGTGGAACTCCGCGCATTGTATAAGGTGAGTCACAACTGGTAGACAACTATACCGTGGAACTCCGTGCATTGTATAAGGTGAGTCACAACTGGTAGACAACTATACCGTGGAACTCCGTGCATTGTATAAGGTGAGTCACAACTGGTAGACAACTATACCGTGGAACTCCGTGCATTGTATAAGGTGAGTCACAACTGGTAGACAACTATACCGTGGAACTCCGCGCATTGTATAAGGTGAGTCACAACTGGTAGACAACTATACCGTGGAACTCCGTGCATTGTATAAGGTGAGTCACAACTGGTAGACAACTATACCGTGGAACTCCTCGCATTGTATAGGGTGAGTCACAACTGGTAGACAACTATACCGTGGAACTCCGTGCATTGTATAGGGTGAGTCACAACTGGTTGACAACTATACCGTGGAACTCCTCGCATTGTATAGGGTGAGTCACAACTGGTAGACAACTATACCGTGGAACTCCGTGCATTGTATAGGGTGAGTCACAACTGGTAGACAACTATACCGTGGAACTCCGCGCATTGTATAAGGTGAGTCACAACTGGTAGACAACTATACCGTGGAACTCCGTGCATTGTATAAGGTGAGTCACAACTGGTAGACAACTATACCGTGGAACTCCGCGCATTGTATAAGGTGAGTCACAACTGGTAGACAACTATACCGTGGAACTCCGCGCATTGTATAAGGTGAGTCACAACTGGTAGACAACTATACCGTGGAACTCCGTGCATTGTATAAGGTGAGTCACAACTGGTAGACAACTATACCGTGGAACTCCGCGCATTGTATAAGGTGAGTCACAACTGGTAGACAACTATACCGTGGAACTCCGTGCATTGTATAAGGTGAGTCACAACTGGTAGACAACTATACCGTGGAACTCCGTGCATTGTATAAGGTGAGTCACAACTGGTAGACAACTATACCGTGGAACTCCGTGCATTGTATAAGGTGAGTCACAACTGGTAGACAACTATACCGTGGAACTCCGTGCATTGTATAAGGTGAGTCACAACTGGTAGACAACTATACCGTGGAACTCCGTGCATTGTATAAGGTGAGTCACAACTGGTAGACAACTATACCGTGGAACTCCGCGCATTGTATAAGGTGAGTCACAACTGGTAGACAACTATACCGTGGAACTCCGTGCATTGTATAAGGTGAGTCACAACTGGTAGACAACTATACCGTGGAACTCCGTGCATTGTATAAGGTGAGTCACAACTGGTAGACAACTATACCGTGGAACTCCGTGCATTGTATAAGGTGAGTCACAACTGGTAGACAACTATACCGTGGAACTCCGTGCATTGTATAAGGTGAGTCACAACTGGTAGACAACTATACCGTGGAACTCCGTGCATTGTATAAGGTGAGTCACAACTGGTAGACAACTATACCGTGGAACTCCGTCGCATTGTATAAGGTGAGTCACAACTGGTAGACAACTATACCGTGGAACTCCGCGCATTGTATAAGGTGAGTCACAACTGGTAGACAACTATACCGTGGAACTCCGTGCATTGTATAAGGTGAGTCACAACTGGTAGACAACTATACCGTGGAACTCCGTGCATTGTATAAGGTGAGTCACAACTGGTAGACAACTATACCGTGGAACTCCGTGCATTGTATAAGGTGAGTCACAACTGGTAGACAACTATACCGTGGAACTCCGTGCATTGTATAAGGTGAGTCACAACTGGTAGACAACTATACCGTGGAACTCCTCGCATTGTATAAGGTGAGTCACAACTGGTAGACAACTATACCGTGGAACTCCTCGCATTGTATAAGGTGAGTCACAACTGGTAGACAACTATACCGTGGAACTCCGTGCATTGTATAGGGTGAGTCACAACTGGTAGACAACTATACCGTGGAACTCCGCGCATTGTATAAGGTGAGTCACAACTGGTAGACAACTATACCGTGGAACTCCGCGCATTGTATAAGGTGAGTCACAACTGGTAGACAACTATACCGTGGAACTCCGCGCATTGTATAAGGTGAGTCACAACTGGTAGACAACTATACCGTGGAACTCCGTGCATTGTATAGGGTGAGTCACAACTGGTAGACAACTATACCGTGGAACTCCGTGCATTGTATAAGGTGAGTCACAACTGGTAGACAACTATACCGTGGAACTCCGTGCATTGTATAAGGTGAGTCACAACTGGTAGACAACTATACCGTGGAACTCCGCGCATTGTATAAGGTGAGTCACAACTGGTAGACAACTATACCGTGGAACTCCGCGCATTGTATAAGGTGAGTCACAACTGGTAGACAACTATACCGTGGAACTCCGCGCATTGTATAAGGTGAGTCACAACTGGTAGACAACTATACCGTGGAACTCCGTGCATTGTATAAGGTGAGTCACAACTGGTAGACAACTATACCGTGGAACTCCGCGCATTGTATAGGGTGAGTCACAACTGGTAGACAACTATACCGTGGAACTCCGCGCATTGTATAAGGTGAGTCACAACTGGTAGACAACTATACCGTGGAACTCCGTGCATTGTATAAGGTGAGTCACAACTGGTAGACAACTATACCGTGGAACTCCGCGCATTGTATAAGGTGAGTCACAACTGGTAGACAACTATACCGTGGAACTCCGCGCATTGTATAAGGTGAGTCACAACTGGTAGACAACTATACCGTGGAACTCCGTGCATTGTATAAGGTGAGTCACAACTGGTAGACAACTATACCGTGGAACTCCGTGCATTGTATAGGGTGAGTCACAACTGGTAGACAACTATACCGTGGAACTCCGTGCATTGTATAGGGTGAGTCACAACTGGTAGACAACTATACCGTGGAACTCCGCGCATTGTATAGGGTGAGTCACAACTGGTAGACAACTATACCGTGGAACTCCGCGCATTGTATAAGGTGAGTCACAACTGGTAGACAACTATACCGTGGAACTCCGTGCATTGTATAAGGTGAGTCACAACTGGTAGACAACTATACCGTGGAACTCCGCGCATTGTATAAGGTGAGTCACAACTGGTAGACAACTATACCGTGGAACTCCGCGCATTGTATAAGGTGAGTCACAACTGGTAGACAACTATACCGTGGAACTCCGCGCATTGTATAAGGTGAGTCACAACTGGTAGACAACTATACCGTGGAACTCCGTGCATTGTATAGGGTGAGTCACAACTGGTAGACAACTATACCGTGGAACTCCGTGCATTGTATAAGGTGAGTCACAACTGGTAGACAACTATACCGTGGAACTCCGTGCATTGTATAGGGTGAGTCACAACTGGTAGACAACTATACCGTGGAACTCCGTGCATTGTATAGGGTGAGTCACAACTGGTAGACAACTATACCGTGGAACTCCGCGCATTGTATAGGGTGAGTCACAACTGGTAGACAACTATACCGTGGAACTCCGCGCATTGTATAAGGTGAGTCACAACTGGTAGACAACTATACCGTGGAACTCCGTGCATTGTATAGGGTGAGTCACAACTGGTAGACAACTATACCGTGGAACTCCGTGCATTGTATAAGGTGAGTCACAACTGGTAGACAACTATACCGTGGAACTCCGCGCATTGTATAAGGTGAGTCACAACTGGTAGACAACTATACCGTGGAACTCCGCGCATTGTATAAGGTGAGTCACAACTGGTAGACAACTATACCGTGGAACTCCGTGCATTGTATAAGGTGAGTCACAACTGGTAGACAACTATACCGTGGAACTCCTCGCATTGTATAAGGTGAGTCACAACTGGTAGACAACTATACCGAGGAACTCCGCGCATTGTATAAGGTGAGTCACAACTGGTAGACAACTATACCGTGGAACTCCGCGCATTGTATAAGGTGAGTCACAACTGGTAGACAACTATACCGTGGAACTCCGTGCATTGTATAAGGTGAGTCACAACTGGTTGACAACTATACCGTGGAACTCCTCGCATTGTATAGGGTGAGTCACAACTGGTTGACAACTATACCGTGGAACTCCGTGCATTGTATAAGGTGAGTCACAACTGGTAGACAACTATACCGTGGAACTCCGTGCATTGTATAGGGTGAGTCACAACTGGTAGACAACTATACCGTGGAACTCCGCGCATTGTATAGGGTGAGTCACAACTGGTAGACAACTATACCGTGGAACTCCGTGCATTGTGTAGGGTGAGTCACAACTGGTTGACAACTATACCGTGGAACTCCGCGCATTGTATAAGGTGAGTCACCACTGGTAGACAACTATACTGTGGAACTCCGTGCATTGTATAGGGTGAGTCACAACTGGTAGACAACTATACCGTGGAACTCCGCGCATTGTATAAGGTGAGTCACAACTGGTTGACAACTATACCGTGGAACTCCGCGCATTGTATAAGGTGAGTCACAACTGGTAGACAACTATACCGTGGAACTCAGCGCATTGTATAAGGTGAGTCACAACTGGTAGACAACTATACCGTGGAACTCCTCGCATTGTATAAGGTGAGTCACAACTGGTAGACAACTATACCGTGGAACTCCGCGCATTGTATAAGGTGAGACACAACTGGTAGACAACTATACCGCGGAACTCCGTGCATTGTATAAGGTGAGTCACAACTGGTAGACAACTATACCGTGGAACTCCTCGCATTGTATAAGGTGAGTCACAACTGGTAGACAACTATACCGTGGAACTCCTCGCATTGTATAAGGTGAGTCACAACTGGTAGACAACTATACCGTGGAACTCCGCGCATTGTATAAGGTGAGTCACAACTGGTAGACAACTATACCGTGGAACTCCGCGCATTGTGTAGGGTGAGTCACAACTGGTAGACAACTATACCGTGGAACTCCGCGCATTGTGTAAGGTGAGTCATATGGATATTAATTCACTCAATCACTTTTCAGCGCAAATCAAACGTGTGAACAAAGTGTATGAATGGATGACAAGAAAGAAAGATTTACATGGAAATTCGAAGAAATTCCATAAAAATAGTACAAATATTATTAAGTTTAAGTATATATATATAATCGGTACCGTACGTGATGTCATGCTATCTATGTATTTTATGGTAATATTCTATTTATATTTTATTACATATTATATTGGTAAATATTGGTAAATATTGATTTTTATTTTATTATTTATTTAATTTATTAATTTTAACAACCCGTCCCCCATTTACCCCGACTGGGGGTGTATATAATATATTATATTGGTAAATATATAATATTTTTCAGTCATTGAAACCCCACGCTGATGCTGCAGCAGTTCGAAACCGTTCTTACAACCCTCTGACTGCACCCATTCTGCAGCGCCCCCATACGATAGCTACTGGTATGAGAATCCGGGACCTTGAAGGCACTGTGAACGACATAAACCTGCCTCCGTTCCGCAGACATCCAACCTGGGTCCTAGAAGGTGGAGTCGGACCGCAAAGAGGTCACACTGTTGCATACAGGAAGCTGGTTACTCCAGGAAACCACGGTTAATTATTGTTCTTTATAAATTACAATATGTGGAATGTTCCAGAAATGTCCCACCCATATCCCCACCAGCCACCAGCATTTTTTGTTAAAATTTTCCATTAGCGGTTTTAATACGTCCAAATCATACCGGTTACATTTACAGGTGTGATTAATGCATTCCAAGGTGGTCGCTACATGTTTGACCGGCCAATCAACTACCGCCGAGACGCGCTCAACCAACCAACCAATATGTTCCGCGTGAAGTTAGGCAGGCGAATACCAATGAGCGACGATAGCCTGATTCCTAACACCTGCTTCTCGCCAATTGATTACAAAGACAGCTGGTTGGCTACCAATTTGCCCAGTCGGGCTCCAAGGCGACATGATCGAGAAACCATGGCAACATACCCTAATGATGAACAATTATTAGAATATAATAGAACTGCTCTCAATTAATTAATTGCACGAATATGCCTAATTAATATAGTTGTTTTCGTAATTAAATTTACATCCCATAAAATATGTAGCTAGAACCCAGTATAGTATGTATTGATCACGGGATTGGGATCAGGGAAATTGTTCAGCTTGCTCGGAGGTTAGAGAGCCGACATTCATGCCAAAGACAGTGAGTTCGATCCCCGGGTCAGCTTTTGTTTTCCCAAATCTATTGCAGCGGGAGGTTGGCTATTGAGTAATTTGGCTACTGGCTAAGTTGTTTTTTACTAAAATAGTTTCCCCGCCGTCAAAACGTTTAGCATTTGGATGTTTTGAGGATCTGGTAGCAGAGAAAGATTCATAACCTCCTAGAAAACCCTTCTTCTTAGCTGTTGGGTTGGTTACATCGCGTTTCGGCAACTGTCGGGTTTCGGCAACAGTCGTGATTCGGCAAAAAAGTTACGTTTCGGCAAAAAAGATACGTTTCGGCAAAAAAATGCGTTTCGGCATAAAAAGTCGCGATTCCGCAAAAATAGTTGCGTTTCGGCAAAAAG